>JBCEWC010008910.1:0-19351 GCA_038996855.1 Solanum aculeatissimum | reverse complement strand
TGACTCATATGCTCTTGTTCACTACGGGAATAGATCAAGATATCATCAATAAAGACCACCACAAAATTATCAAGGAACGGCTTGAACACTCGATTCATAAGATCCATAAATACTGTCAGAGCATTCGTCAACCCAAAAGAAATCACTACAAATTCAAAATGACCATACGAGTCCGTAAAGCCGTCTTGGGAATATCACAATCCCTTACCTTCAATTGGTGATAACTCGAACGAAAGTCTATTTTGGAAAAGTGAGTAGCCCCTTGAATTTGGTCAAAAGAATCATCAATCCTAGGTAACGGGTACCTATTCTTAATGGTCACCTTGTTCAATTGCCTATGATCAATACACATTCGGAGAGACCCATCCTTCTTCCTCACAAACAACACCGGAGCACCCCAAGATGAAATGTTTGGTCTAATATACCCTTTCTCTAAGAAATCCTTCAATTGGTCTTTCAACTTCTTTAACTCCATCGGAACCCTACGATACGGCGGAATGGAAATGGGTTGAGTATCTAGAAGAAGGTCTATACTAAAATCTAATTCTCTATCGGGATAGATGTTGGGAAAATCCTCGGGAAATACATTGGGGAACTCTTTTACCATCGGAACCGATTCAAGCCTAGGTGATTCACCCTCCGTATCTCTAACCCATACAATGTGGTAGATGCACCCTTTCTCAATCATTCTCCAAGACTTAAGGTAGGAAATAAACCTACCCTTAATCACGGAATTACTACCCTCCCACTCCAATACCGGTTCATTGGGGACTTTGAACTTGACTCACCTAGTTCTATAATCAATTGAGGCATATGATGCATGCAACCAATCTATCCTAAGAATGACATAAAAATCATACATCTCAAGTTCTACAAGATCATCGGGGAACACTTTATGCAACACCGAAATGGGACAACCCCTATACACTTTTCGGGCCACAATAGAATCACCCACGGGTGTATACACCGAATAAGGTTCCCTCAAGGTTTCAGAACTCACACCAAATTTAATAGCCAACAAAAGAGTCACAAAAGATAAATTCGCACCCGGATCAAGTAAAGCATAAGCATCAAAGTTAAAGATTTTTAACATACCCATCATAACATCTGGAGCTTCCTCCACCTCTTGGTGGGCATGGAGAGCATAAAACCGGTTGTTTCTTGGAGCACCTCCAATCGGGGCCTTTGGTTTCCCTTGATTACCGGTAGCAACTTGGTCCATCTTCACATTCCTGGGACAATTTGAGGTTTTATGGTCCAAGCCACCACATCCGAAGCAAACACCGGTGACTCTTCTACATTCACCCAAATGATTACCACCACAATGCCCATAACGAGGAATCCGGGGACCAATCCTAACTGGTGCCTTAGGAGGAGGCACCTTAGTAGCAAGCCTCATGTTAGAACCTTGGCCTTGTTAGAAACGGTCAAATCCACCACCACCCTTGACATTTGGGAACCCACTATCAAATCGAGCCCTCTTAGCCTCATGTACCCTTCTCTCTTTTAACTTCTAACCCTCAATGTTTTTGGCATAAGTCATGAGCCTCGAGATGTCCATCTCCCTAATAATCATGGTCGTTCGACACTCTTTCACAACCAAATCCGATACACCCGAGATGAACTTATGCATTCTTGCACGGGGATCCGACACAGGCATAGGAGCATACTTGGAAAGCTTTGTGAACATGAGGGCATAGTCCCTCACTATCATGCTACTCAGTCATCTTAGCCTCTCTAAGCTCAAGAGGGAAGAACCGATCAAGAAAGGCCACTTTGAATTCCTCCCATCCAACCTTAAAGTCTATCACCCTCTCAACAAGCCATTGGTTGTACCACACTTGTGACACATCCTTGAGTTGGTAGGCCGCTAACTCTTCCTTCTCCTCCGAACTAACACCCATAATTGTCAATACTTTGGTTAGTTCATCAATGAATTCTTGAGCTTCCTCATCAACCTTAGAGCCATAAAATTTTGGAGGGTTCATACGGGTAAAATCCCTCACCCTTGAGGCCGGAGTACCAATATTGACCGGGTTGACAGGCCGAACTTGGTTGTCCACAGCTTGGGCCAACATGGATACCACGTTCTTGAATTTATCATGGGACACTTGTTCTTCCACCGGTGCCCGAGGAGCTTGTTCCTCAATTTCGGGTGCTTAACGGGGAAGGGGAGCTCTTCTAGAAGACATATTTTGAAAGAGCGATAAAATACCAAGAGTTTAGAGAAATCTCATAAGTCTACAAGGAACGATACAAGAGACATTGAAGTGAAAAGTTCCTAAAATGTCTTCATAGCCTCTCACTCATAGGTATGGCGCGCATCACACCCATGAATGAGACTCTACGTGACGCGGCATATTGGACTCTGAGAATCATTACAAACCTAGGGCTCTGATACCATCTTTATCACGACCCAGATAGGGGCCTAGATGTGGCATGGCAAAGGAGAACCTAAAAGTCCTCGATCAAGCCATCATAGCATCATTACACACATCATCGGTTCGGAAACGCGGAAGCAAAACACATAGTACATAAGCTCTAAGGGAATTGGGGCTTTGGACTCAAGCTATGGGGGCACACCGGGATTATGGGACTTTCCCCATAAGCACATAGTCACACACAATTCCCAACATCAATTCATAAGCATAATCATTACCATTCCATAGTCAAGGCTCATAAGCATAGTATTACATAATCATAATATTCAATAATTACAAGTCAACGTACAAGAGTTTAGTTTGTCCAATAAGCCTATATATAGATAAAGTGGGGCCTCGACATAATTTGAGACTCACCCTCAATACATAAGTAAATAAAGTAACATAACAAGCTAGGTAGATAAAAGGTGGCTATTGCCCTTGAGCAAAAGGGCTCACCACAAACTAAGGTCTTCAAGATAATCAAGCGTCGTCCGGTAGAATGTAGAAGTCATCTCCGGTCCCTACATAGTTAGAACATGTAGACAAATAATATGGGTTAGCACATAATATGTACTAAGTATGAGGGCATACAATGCATATGAAAACATAGTATGACCAAGAAACATGACAAGGGGACAAGTGGTACGAAAGGAATGCACGTAGCCAAAGAGTAATATAACAATATGCTATGCCATAATGCATGAGATGCAATCCTACATTCATAATATAGCGGTCATTTAATCTCAACTGAAAATGGAGAAGACCCAAGCAAGCAACTACCCGGATCATGACTACTTGCCAAGTAGATCCCTAATCACCCGTAAACAAAGGGAAACAAACAAGTCTTCCTATCTAGGGAGAAATCCCATGTTGGCATATGGTTTAACGGAAAGGAGTATGGACCCTTGGAGATAATCCACCCTAACTCCAATACCTCGGTACTAAGTCTCATCCCAATGGAATACATATATATACATGCAACTTCAAACCGAAAGACTTACATTCTTTTTTAACCATGCATCATTAGTCAAAACCAAAATCATCGATCATAACCATGCTTATGCTTAGGCCAAAGGCCATCAAGAGTTTCCAAAACCATTTTTATAATCATTCCATATCATACAATAAGAGTAGCCCATCTACATAGCTTATCATATCAAGCCTTCAAAACATAACAAAGTGGTACAAGCACCCAAAATGCTCAAAGAGCCATAACAAGAGACTATGTGATCACAAGCCTTAACATATCATATCATAACAAGAGTTTCATCATAACAATCTTCCATGCATATGCCATGAATGAAGAACAAGTACATGGGTAATGGAATTCAAACTTTAATTCACAATTAAAAAGGTAATTCAACATAATTCATGAGAAATTCCATATTTAAAGCATAATGCAAATTGCCCATGCATAATTAAATCATAAAGGGACACGCACATTGATCCTTCAAGAGTTTCCATGAACATTCATAAAATTCAAACTCAAATCATGATTAAATCAACTAAAATCTGCAGCACATAATCCCAATCAACTAAATTCTTCAAAATTTAAAGAACCCATAACTTAAAGAAACTTAAAATTATAAATTAAAGAGTAGGGTTCTTGGGTCTCCATGGATAAAATGGAATCCATGAATCAAATCCACATACCTTACAATTAACCAAAGGAATTGAAGAATTAAGCAAGCAAGGTGATCTTTCCCAACTTTCTTCAAACTTTCAACAAATGGAGGTCAAGAGAATTTAGAAATTTTCAAAGAGCAAATAAGAGTGTTAGAATGGATGAAAAGGGGTTAGGGTTAGGTTAAGGGTGTTTAGGTAAGTTAAGGGGGTTTAGGGGACCTTAGAATGCCTAAAAGGGGCCTAGGAATTAATTAAATTACGAATTAACCATTAATAAAATAGATTATTAACTGAAAAATAGTGTCACACAGTTGATTAAAGGTGTCCGTCCAGCAATACACGGACCGTGTACCTGTCCGTGTACCATGCCTTGGTTTCGTCTTCGGCTCGAACTCTCGAGGACTTTCTGGATCACTTTACGAAAGGGTGTCATGGACCGTGTACTGGTCCGTGGAGAAATACTTGGCCCAGATACCAGCCCAAAACCTTGACCACACACTTCCCCCCACCTCACGGACCACCCACACGGACCGTCTGGAGTCCCACGGACCGTGGGGTGGTCCGTGGGATTTAACTTGGTCTACGGGTTGGACCCTGACCACCCCGAGCCCACTGGATCACCACACAGACCCTCACATGTACCGTGGTCCTTCATACGGTCCATTGTCCTGTCCTTGGACCATTTTCAAAGCCTATTTCCAGTGTCCTCTGGATTATGGGCAGTCTCACTGTTTTGGCAATAACTTCCTCATACAAACTCCAAATTGAGTGAAATTAGTTGTGTTACGAAGATAACTCAAAGAGATCCAATATTATATGTAGTAGCCCACACAGTTCATCCCGTACCAAAAGTTATGATTCCTCAAAGTACACTACTTAAATGGCCTCTCTAGGCCACCAAATGGTCCGTTTTTCATTCGGACACTTAAACTCAACCCATGGCTACCAAAATTTAACCATGACTAGTATAACATCATACAAGATCAACCATAAGGATTTTTTGAAAAATTTCAGGTCGTTACATGGTGCTGGCCCATTTTATTCTCCTCATTAGCGGATATGGGCCCTTATTGGCTGAGCTTGTCGCGCCAGACCTCCGCGTTCTTAGAGGCAAGATCCATGTTAGTGGAGTGTAAAGCCTTCTAGCTTCCGCGTTTGCAAATAGTTCTCTGCGATCGTGGAGCTTTGAGAAACTGAAATAGTGTTTCATTTTTAAAGATGTGATTTAACCCCTTTCCACCATTTTTACACTTCCAAGCTTCATTTTCAAGAGAGAATTTGTGGGTTTTCAAGGAAAAGTGATTGGGTAATTATTTTCTAACCTATTTCATTGATTTACGTTGGTTAATTTATGTTTTTAACTTCTAATATTTTATTTTAATGGTGTAAATTGAGGATTTTTAGATATGATTTTTCTAAACTTTAATCACTGATTTCTCACTCATTTTAGCTCTATTTTTTAAACTGTCATCGTCGTTGGATTCCTTGTAACAAGTAGAACATTTTCATCCATAAATTTCCAGACTCCAGTAACATTTTTGGGCATGAGATTTTTTACCATTTTCCTTTGAATTAATTGATTTTAGTGTCATTAGATTCGTTATGTGATTGTGATGCCATATTTAAATAGATTATGGTGATTTGAAAATGGCGATATCGACTTGATTTGGCACTTTATTTGAAGCAAGTGGACTTCTAACTTTTTTATTTAGTATGATTGAACCTTGTATACTCCTATATGTATGGAATTGAGTATTTGGGGGTAGAATTGTATCATTATAGGCTTGAACATAACTATTTGTATTGAATATTTGCTCGTACGTTGATATATTGATCTATAAATAAATAGTGACTATGTAATCTATGTGACCTTGTGAATTATTCGCTATTGATAGTGAGATGGTACATATATTGTGATATGGTTGAGATATTGATGATATTGAAACACTGATGAGGTTGTGATATTGATGATATTGATACATTGAAGAAATTGTGATACGGGTGTTATTGAGACACTGATGATATTGAGATATTGATGGTATTGAGATATTAAAATCATTCTAATGTAGATACTATTATATGATTGTGATCCTGAATCTTGTATCTATCATTATTATTTATGCATTGATACTTGTGATGGCTACGATCAAGGTGTGAGTAAGGTATTATGTGGATTGGTGGTTGAGGTGTCTATCGATCGAGCTGAGTCGAGCAAACCATTCAGTGGTTCGAGGTCTCTTCTGGGCATGTAAGCATTGGTTGAGATCTTTTCCAGCTATGTTCACAGATGCATGGTCCATGTGTGGCCCTCCATGGGTTTCGACTGAGGCAGAAAACCATATCTGATCAGCAGATATGTATTCTAGGATAGACATACATCACGATTATTTGACATTGCATTGCATTATATCCATCTCATGGAATCCACTCTGTCTCATATCATATCATTTTGACATAGTTGATATGGGTTATGAGATTGTGTACTTATTATATCCCTGATATTGATGTGAGTGTTAGACTTATTTATATTCTTGTGTATTGAGATATTATGTCAGTTGATAAATATGTTTATATTATTGTAATCTCAATATTGTTTATTGTGTTAGGGCTTTTCTAAGTGTAGGTTTGTAGTTTGGCAGATTGTGGTATGGATTTAAGGAGTTACTTGTGTTCTTCATTACTTTACTTTAGTTTAGTTCTATTTCGTTGAGTACCTTATTGTTTGGTGCTCACCCCTTGCAATATTTTTATAGGTTGTGAGCCTGGTCCATCCTGCTAAATTTCTCTTAGTTCAGGATTGAACTTTTGAATATTCTTTGATGTAGCTACTTCAGTCCCTAGCAGACCTTTGAGGAGTCCTTATTATGTTATGTTCTATTTGAGAACTAGACATTTGAGACTTATATTTCTTTTGAGTATTTTACATTTATAGGCTTGTACATGTGACATCATTTATTGGGATGGTTGTAGTTAATTTCTTTCGCATTTATATATCTTATTAGACTGTTTATCTTCCACTTTATCTATTTTTGTTAAGTTATTGGGTTTGGGTTGACCCACCTTAGAGGGTTAGGCGAGTGTCATCACACTCGAATTTTTTATCGTGAAAATTTGGTATCTAAGCCCCAGGCTTATAGGCCTCACATGTGTACAACCCCAGTCTAGTAGAGTCTTGAGGATCAGTGTGCAGACGTTCGTTACTTATTCTTGAAAGGCTATAAAGGTTTTTAGGAAATTCTTTGTTGCTTCTTTCTAATCAAATCATGTGTGGGCTTTGTTTAAGTGTTGAGTAGTGGTGGGTCCTTTTACAAATGGTGAGGATTAAAGCTACTACTACTATATGGTAAAGAGTGGTCACCCCTGATGTTGCTGTTGAGGCCCCAGCTAGGTTTAGGGACCATGCTAGAGGATGAGCTAAAGGTTGGGTTTGAGGAGTCGCATCGACAAGGGACTATGATCGGGGTATCTCCCGTGAGCCAGCTATGGGGTCTAGACTAGAGCTGGTTCCACATGAGTTTGTTGCATCACCAATACTTTAGGATATACTTTTGAGAGTTTTGGGTGTGTTAGAGACTTTGGGGCATGCAGGCAGCCCAGTTGATACACTGGGTACTTCTGGAACACGAGTTGGGGTTCAGCCTCCGAGTTAGCAGCAGGCTTCTGAGGCCCATGTCCAGGTGGAGCAGCCACCAACAGCACCTACTATTGAGGTTCCTCCGGCAGCCACCTTGACCGATGATGAGTAGTGTAGATATAAGGGATTCAGGAAAAGGAACCTACCTTAGTTTCATGGTGGAAAGACTGAGGATACATATGAGTTCTTGGTTATTTGTAGAAAGCTACTTGAGACTGTTGGACTAGCTGAGACCCATGGTGTCCGATATGTTATCCTCTAGCTTCGTAGGCCAGTTCAGGATTGGTGGAACACTTATTTGGGATCTTTTCTGGTTGATACTCCTCTAATGACTTGGGAGACATTCGCTATTGCTTTCTATGATAGATTCATTCCTTGGTGTGTTAGAGAAGGGAGTCATCTGAGGTTTGAGAGTTTGAGGCAGGGTTCTATGAGGGTTTTAGAGTACGAGATTCATTTTTACCAGTTAGTTTGGCATGTTACAACCATCATTCCTACGGAAGAAGAGAGAGTTCACTGATTTGTTAGAGGGTTGACTTATCCTATCAGAGAGTCAATATTTCAGATATCCCGAGGTAGAGCATCTTTTAAGTTGTGGTTGGTGCCGCCAAGGAGGTGGAGCTGGCATATAGAGAGGGCTTTAGAGGCTCCAAAAAGGTCCATACCTCTAGGCAGTTCTCAGGTGCCTCATCAGTGGGTAGAGGTATGGTCAGAGGAGGTAGTTCACTTCAGCATAGCGGGGTTCATATAACCTTGTCAATTTTAGATAGGGGATGAGGGGCCCGTGATTCCTATAGTTTAGGACAGAGTTTATCTGCTAATCAGCAGAGGCCTACGATTTAGGGAGGTAATGTTCTCCCTACACCTTCACAGCAGTTGTCCACCCCCAGATCTTGTTATGGGTGCGGATCTCTAGATCATCTAATTTAATAGTGCCCCAGGAAAACTCATTTTGGACCCCACAAATTATATTTTGTAGCACCGGTTAGAGATCTGGCACCACCAGCTAGAGGTTCAACCCCACAAACTAGGGGTTGTTGTAGAGATCAGACGGATAGAGGTGGACATACTGGTCGTAGGGGAGCAGGTGATATTACCACTCATTCAGGTGGTAGGGGGTCAGTTTCTTCTAGTGGAGGTCGAGGTACTCATAGTTATGTTTCTCTAGGCAAGCCTGAGGCTGAGGCCTCTGATGCTGTTATTACAGGTATTGTTCTGATTTTCCATCGCCCTGCATTTGTATTATTTGATCCTGGATCTATTTATTAATATGTATTTGTATATTTCTCCTTGGGGTTTGAGTTGCCTTGTGATTCCATGTTTGTGCCTGTTCATGTTTCGACCCCAGTAGGAGAGACTTTAATAATGGATGGGGTGTACCGATCCTGTCTCATTACTCTGGCTGTCTATGAGACTTGAGTGGACTTGATTATAGTAGATGTGATAGTTTTGATGTTGTTCGGAGAATGGTCGAGCTATCTTCATATGGCGATTTCCCTCATTATTCGGCCAAGACTACGGCCTTAACCATGCCAGGTAGAATGAAGGTTGAATGGACTAGTTCGAAGGGTTCCTATACTAGTAAAGTTATATCTTATATTTGGGCCCAAAAGTTGATTGAACAAGGGTGTTTGGATTATTTGACTTTTATTCGTGACGCTATTGTTGAGTCACCACTATAGAGTCTATTTCGGTGGCCAATGAGTTTTTTGAGGTGGTATTGGTAATATATTAGGGTCGAGGCATTGATCTTGGAGCATGGATATTAGTTATTAAGGGGTTATCAATTATTGTGCTTACTCAGGTAGTGAAGTTGACATTACCGCCACATTTGGGGGGAAACAACTGATTGTTACAATGGATGACTGGTTTGGAATCGGTCATAAGGAAAGTCATAGTGGTAAATCTTGAAATGAGTATTAATGTGTTGAAGTGTGAATTTTGTTCGAGAGGTCTATATGGGGACTTGCGACCTTATTGTAAGCCAAGAGGAGCATGTTGATATTGACATAACTGATATATGGACCGATGAGGTTTCGACAAGTTCACTTGTAAGGATGTAAACGGTAATATTAGTAAAAGAGTGCATGTGGATAATTGGTTGAGTCGGTAAATTTGGCTGGCATAACTTGGGTTGCTAATGATGGGCATGATAAGATAAATCAGAAAGAGATTGATGGTAAACTAGGGTACGTAATCTCTAACGATCATCGAGGTATGCATTAATCATGATTAGAAATGGAATCAGTTGCAAAGTATGAATTAGGATCTAAGAATTCATGGTAAGGTTGCAATTGTGATGTTAGTCAAGCGATGAGATAATGGATTATAATAGTTTTGAGGATTTCGAAGAGGGTTTGAGCATGGTTTTAATGATATAGTCTGTTATCTTTGATGGTGAAAGGGCTTAATGGGGTCCCATTTGAGTAGCTTGGTGAAGAGTAAGTCAATGACAGAAAATGGAATAAGAGCGAGTACGTGAGTCTCGGGCAGCAAGAAATCTAACCATTTGGGATGGAGTCGTGAGTAAGGGTTAATCGTTCAATTGTCCTTGCAGCAGTGGTGACGAATGTAAGATAAGTAAAATAAACAAAAATAGACATTATGCTTAGAGCCATGGCCAGGGTTGTAAATGGTATAGGATACTGATGGGTTTGGATCAGGTGGATATCGCTTCATTACTGGAAGTTCACGTAGACTATCATGATGATTTATGTAAATACTTAGTGATAAATGAAGGTTATATGCTCGTGGTATACAGAATTCGCAGGGTGATTAAGAACTTCTTGAGTTGGCATGAGGTTGATTCCTAATAGAATGATTGTGGCTCATGGAAAAGGGTACCATTATACTTGGGACTGTTGGTATTAGCTTTGAGTAGAACTTTGCAACAGTGAAAGTATTTGGAGGTATTGACTTAGGGTCCGTCAAGTACTTTTGGTAATCTTATGTTGTTATAGAGGATCTGAATTAGTTGTTGTTCTAGCATTCGAGTTGTGTTAATTGAGGTTTTACGAGCTTGGGAGTATCATTCACTGGTTATCTTTCCTGGTTGTTGCCTTTCTTTGGGGCTAGATTTGTTTGGGTTCTCTCTTACGAATGGTTATTATTGAATTATTGGAGTAGTGCAGCTTAATTTCGAGGAAGATTATGTGGAAGAATGGAATTTGATGAGGGATTGTGAGGGTTTGTATATTGCAATTGACTATGACTTGTTCAAGTTCACCATTGCCCTTCATCGAGAAGGGACCTCAGTATCCTTGTGGATGCATGGGTGGGAGGTTACCTTGACGTGTGAATTATGGTGTAAGGGCGTTGATTCACGTTTGGTTCATTGGCTAGTGTCTAAATTGGTAGTTGTTCTTGGAGGGTAGAATTTCATGTTGGCTCATAAGCCTTATTCTTGATGGTGCATTCTAAGGTTATAGCTCTCATAAATGAGGTCACTTGGAAGGTATTAATAACTTTGTGAAAGGTATCTCAGATTCTTGGTTACTACTAGTAATGCTCCTCCCTTTGCTTTAGTTCGGGAATGAATATGGTTTTTAGTGGTGAATGATGTAATGACCCGAAGGTCATTTTTGGTAATTTTGATCAAATAACAATTTTTCCCTTCTTGAAAGTTGCCTTGAATCATTTTTAAATAAGTCTAAAAGTCAGATTTTAAAAATCTTGTAAAAAGTTAGAGTTTTGCAAAAGAAAGAGTTTTTGAAGGCTTAAAGTTAGAAATTTTGAGTTTTGAGGTCATTTTGAGTTTTGAGTGTCGAAATCTATTTCCGTTGATTCCATCAGTTCCAAAATGTCGAATCTAGTCTAGGAGAACTTGCAGAACTGAATTCAGAGTTGAAATGGAGATTTTAGGTCCAAAGTTGCAATTCTAGTTCATTTTGGATCATAGGTTTAACTATGGTCAACATCGGAGTTTAGGAGTTTGTATCAAAATTCTGTCAGTTCTAGTGGTTTTGGGTGGTGAAACTAACGCTAGAAATGACTTCATTGCAATTTTTTGAGCTTCCGTGAATATTTTGAGTTTTTGAGTCCGAAACTAGTTTAAATAATCTTTCTCGGGTTCGGGACCATGTGGGCTTTGAATTCAAATTCTGACAATTTCATTGAGTTCGGATCATTATTTCTGGAATAGATACATATCTGGTTTATAAAAGTTGGAGTCCGATTGAATTTCTGAGGTATGAGTTGATAATATTTTAGTTGTATTATTGCTGGTGCATAATTGTTCTGGTGTAGGCCCATTTTATTCTCCGCGTTTATAGATATGGGATCGTGTTCGTGGATCTTCTCGTGCCAGACCTTCTTGTTTGCGGAGGCAAGATCCGCGTTCGCGAGGTGTACATCCTTCTGGTTTCTGCGTTCGCGGGTAGTGCTCCGCAATCACGGAGCTTTGAGCAGTTGAAACAGTGTTCCATTTTTAAAGACGTGATTTAACTTTTTTCCACCATTTTGACACTTCCAAGCTTCGTTTTCAAGAGAGAATTCATGGGTTTTCAAGGCAAAGTGACTGGATAACTAGTTTTTAACCTATTTCATTGATTTACATTGATTAATTTATATTTTTAAATTCTAATTTGGGATTTTAATGGCGTAAATTGAGAAAATTTTTGAATATGGTTCCCCTAAACTTTAATCACTGATTTCTCACTTATCTTAGCTTCATTTTTTAAACCATCTTCGCTGTTAGATTCCTTGTAACAAGTAGAATGTTTTCATCCATAAATTTCCAGATTCCGTCAATAGTTTTTGGCATGAGAGTTTTTACCATTTTATCCTTTTCCTTCGAATTAATTGATTTTAGTGTCATTAGACTTGTTATGTGATTGTGATGCAATATTTGAATAGATTATGGTGATTTAGAGTACCAAAGAGGGGGAACGTTGTGGTTTCAACTTGATTTGGGACTTTATTTGAGGCAAGTGGACTTCTAACCTTTTGTTAAGTATGATTGAACCTTGTATGCTCCTGTTACGCCCCGGGAGGGTACCCTAGACGTGGCCAGCACTCAGAGACTATTACTAGTCCCCAAGAGAACCACATGGCCTCACCACATTCATTCAATCATTATTTAACAAATCAGTGAAAGACTAAAGATAAAAATGGTGGACAATCTCAATATATAGGGATATAATCCAACAATCAAACTCTAATTCTTGATATAAAATAGTTTTAAAGAAAATCAGTCAAGAGATAATGGTCTCAACATCAACTCATCACTATCTAGTCTATGAAGTCTCTAACTCTACTATCTAGATGGTGTCAATGACAGGTTCATGGCTACCTCAAATCAAATAAAAGAAAATTTAAACTATAGTAGCTAGATGATAGTAATACAGAAATCCTCCGAAAGCAAGGAGGTATCACCAATCAGCTGAAATGCGAATAGATCCTCAACAAAGCGCCTGTTAATGATCTCTAGTACCTGTCTCTGCTTCATGAAATGATGCAGTCCAAATGGACATCAGTACGTGGAATGTACTAGTATGTAAAATGGTTGAATGAAATAGATATAGGTAGAACAATAATCAACAGAGAAAATACTCAATAAAAATGTCAAATGTCTATCTAAAGGAAGGATAAAGAGTAGACAATGACCAATCTACCAATCCAATCCAGTCCAATCAAATCAACTCAGAGTACTATCAATATAGAATTTTTTATGGGAGTTTCTCTTATCCGACAACAATCACTTATGCGTCAGTGATCGTACAACAATCTTGTTGATGTTTCCACAACCGTCCATACCTTGCCAGGGTAAGAACAACTAGAATCCATCATGGATTCGAACAATCAAACAAGTCCTCTATTATTTCATGGATTGATCAGCTCAAGAGGAAACATCCGACATAGTTGTTCAATCCTCACCTAAGCTTGGCGACGTAGTTAATGAGTCGAGTTAGATTTACCCTCATTCAATTCAGTGCTTAATACTCCTCTCAAGACTCAATGTTAATAAATAATCAAATCCAATCAATCCGATCAGTGAGACTCATAAGAGCTCATATCAATTCGATCAGTGAGACTCATAAGAGCTCATATTACTCTATCAAATCAAATCAGTTCTCAATCATATTTTTCAAAGAGCTTAGACCAATCATTAATAGGACAATCATTTTGGACCAATCATTTGAGTTCAATTATAAAGACTCTCAGGACTATCAAGTTCTATCAACCTATCATCATGCTCACATCACAATAATAATCATATTGTCAAGGCTCTAGACTCAATCCCTAAGTTCTTTCATACAATTCTTATATGAAGTAAAAAGTAGGGTTTATGAAATAACTTATATAAAATATCCATCCAGTAAAACAAATTCAAGATGAACATCAAGCATGTATAGATACATAAAATATATATGGATTACAAGGAAACCTTCAAAGAAAACATACATAAAGACTCAATGCCCTCTTCTAACACTCTATCTCAATCAAGAGGCACATGGAAGAACAATTTCATGCTTTAGTGTAGCCTTACATACCTGGAATGAAGGTAGACAATCAATTTGGCACGAATCCGGCTTGAATTCCTCAAATCCTCACTCTTCTCCCCTCTCTCTAGCCCTAGGTCTTTTGTTAGAATGAGTAGAAGTCTAAGGAATGAGTTTTGAAACCCTTTTTAGATTAAAAAAATAAATTATATTGGTCGTGGATCAAGTTTAGGAGGGGTGAAAAAAAGTCTAGAATGCCCCTCAAAAGATTTAAAATTTTGAACTTCGGTGGAACAAGTCGAGAGGCGTAGACCTGTCGCGTACCTGTGTATTTTTTCAAAAAACTTTTGATCAATTTTCAAATCCCATAGAAAATTAAAGGGATCAAATTTAAGTGTAAGTACGCGACCAGTCCGCAACGCGAACTTGTAACACACTTTTCTAGAATTACATTTTTGCCTCAAAAAATCATCTTTTGATCTGGTTGTTCTAAAAATCAACCAATACCATTTTCCCACACAATTTTTTGTGTTGGTCATATTTTTGGCCTCGAATATGCCAAAAGAGTTTGAGAAGATACGTTATGAAGCGTTCTCTCATTTAGGGGTATTTTTGTAATTTTACTAGGTGTTACAGTTCCTATATGTATTGAATTGAGTATTTTTGGAGTAGAATTGTATCATTGTAGGCTTGATCATGACTATTTGTATTGAATACTTGCTCGTACATTGATATATTGATCTATAAATAAATAGTGGTTATATAATCTATGTGACCCTGTGAATTATTCGTTATTGATAGTGAGATAATGCATATATTGTGATATTGTTGAAATATTGAGACATTGATTACATTGAAACACTTATGAGACTGTGATATTGATAATATTGATACATTAATGAAATTGTGATACAGATGTTATTGAGACAGTGATGATGTTGAGATATTAATAGTATTGAGATATTAATATCGTTCTTATGTTGATACTATTATATGATTGTGATCCTGCATCTTGCAACTATCATTATTATTTATGCATTGATACTTGTGATAGCTATGGCCGAGATATGTGTTTCGACAATTGAAGGTGCATGAGCAAAACTATTTAACCCATTATCTTGAATTGGCGGCAGTGGTGTTTGCTCTAAAGATTTGGAGACATTATCTATATGGGGTTCATATTGATGTTTTCACCGATCACAAGAGTTTGCAATATGTGTTCACCCAAAGGAATTTTAACTTGAGGCAAAGAAGATGGTTGGAACTTCTCAAGGATTATGACATAAGTGTCCTTTACCATCCCGGCAAGGCGAATGTTGTGGTGGATGCCCTTAGTAGGCTATCTATGGGAAGTGTGTCGCATATGGATGAAGGAAGAAGGAGATAGTGAAGGGTGTGCACCGGTTGGCTAGATTGGGTGTTAGGTTGGCCGACTCAGAAAATGGTGGTATTTTTGTTCAAGGCGGATCTGAGTCTTCAGTGGTGATTGATGTCAAGGTAAAGCAAGAATTAGATCCTTCCTTGGTGGAGTTAAAGAACTTGGTTGCCGAAGGAAAGATTGAGGTTTTCTCCCAAGGGGGAGATGGTGTGCTACGGTACCAAAAGTGATTGTGTGTTCCAGATGTTAATGGCCTAAAGGAGATTATCATGAGTGAAGCTCATAATTCCCAATATTTTATTCATCCAGGATCCACTAAGATGCATCGGGATTTGAGGGAGTTGTATTGGTGGCATGGTATGAAGAAAGACAGCTAAATTCGTGTCAAAATGTCCAAATTATCAACAAGTGAAGGTGGAACACCAAAGGCCCGGTGGCCTAGCCCAAGATATTGAGATTCCTACTTGGAAGTGGCAGGATATGAATATGAACTTCATAGTTGGGTTGCCTCGTACTCATAAACAATTCGACTCAATATGGGTTATTGTTGATCGGATGACTAAGTCGGCTCATTTCTTACCGGTCAAGAGTACTTAAAGTGTCAAAGAGTATGCTAAAATGTATATTCGGGAGTTGGTAAGGTTGTACGGTATACCAAGGTCAATTATATCGGATCATGGTACTCAATTCACTTCTCATTTTTGGAGGTCGTTTCAAAAAGGACTTGGTACTAAGATCAAATTGAGCACCGCCTTCTATCCCCAAACCGATGGACAAGCCAAGAGGACAATTCAAACCTTGGAGGACATGTTAAGGGCTTGTGTGTTGGAGTTCAAAGGAAATTGGGATGATTATATACCGCTTATAGAGTTTGCCTATAATAATAGTTTCCATGCTAACATTGGTATGGCCTCGTTTGAAGCTTTGTATGGTAGAAGGTGTAGATCCCCGGTGGGTTGGTTTGAGATAGGTGAGGCGGTCTTGTTAGACCTAGACTTGGTGGTTGAGGCCATATAAAAAGTGAGGTTGATTAGGGAGAGATTGAGGATGGCTCAAAGTTTCCAAAAGTCCTATTTGGATGTTAGGAAGAGGGATCTCGAATTCCATGTAGGTGATTGGGTTTATGTGAAAGTATCTCCTATGAAAGATATCATGTGATTTGGTAAAAAGGGCAAGTTGAGCCCTCAGTACGTCGGACTATATGAGGTTGTTGAGCGGGTTGGCAATGTGGCTTATAGGTTGGATTTACCTCCAGAGATGAGCTCTATTCATCCGGTGTTCCATGTTTTGATGTTGAGAAATTGGTTGGTGACCGTACGTCTATTACACCTTTGGAGAGTGTGACGGTTGAGGAGAATTTGACTTATGAAGAGGTACCGATCGAAATTTTGGATAGGCAAGTGAAGCGGCTTCGCAACAAGGAGGTGGCTTCGATAAAGGTGTTTTGGAGGAACCAACATGTGGAGAGTGATACTTGGGAAGTGGAGTTGGACATGATGGAGTGGTACCCCTACCTTTTCCAATCTACTCAAGCCCAAGGTATTAGGTTCTGTCCTTTCTAATGGTCCTAATTCTTTTTAATTTTTTGAGTTTTATGACATTGCATGCATGAGCACAAAAATGATTCAAATGATGTTTTGACATGAGTTTTAAATGGCTTTGAAAATTATGCATGATCCATTATAAGTTATGATGAAAATGTTTCTAGCTTGATTGACTTCCTTAAGTCGTTGTCTAACTCTTTTGAGGACGAATGTTCCCAAAGGGGAGATGATGTAATGACCCAAAAATTTTTGAACTTCGTATTGGTGGGTCAAGTTCTGTTTTGAACTTGCTATGGTTGATTAGTGATGATCATGGATTCTAATTAAGTGGTCGTATTCAAGGGAATCGAGTTGGTGGAGTTTTGTATGGAACCGTGTGGAAAGACTGACTTTGGATGGCCATATCTCTAGGTATGAGATGAACTGTATGGGCCATGATATATCAAATCGAAGCTCTCTGAGTTATATTCATGATGAAAATAGTTTCACTCGATTCACAGTTTTGACATGGAAGATATGACCATTACAGTGATACTGCCTGTGCACAGAAGTGTTCTAGAAAAGAGGGAAATTGTTTGGAACTAAGGCACTGCCTTACGGGAGGGGCCACGAGCCGTATGGAGGCTCAAGACCCGTGAGGGTCCTCCGTGGACTAATCCAGTGAGTTCTAGGGATGTTGGACCAAGGCCTCGGACCAAGTGAAGCTCCACGGACCACTTTACGGTCCGTGTAATGCCTCACGGTTCGTGAGGGACCTTCGTGGAGTGGTCCAGAGATTGCCTAGACCCCAGGGCCAGGACTTCTGATCAAGTGAGGCTCTATGGACCAGCGTACGGTCCGTGTGCAGCTTCACAGACCATGAGTCCTATCGTGAAGTGATCCAGAAAGTCTTCCAAGATTTCAAGCCAAGGCATGAACCAAGTTAAGCCACACGATGGGGCTCACGGTCCATGAGCCACTACACGGACCTTGTGGGTGCTTCCGTCAGTGACTATTTCAGATATCTTCTCCATTTCATTAATGGTTAAATGATAATTTTAATTATTCCTAGGGTCGTTTTAGCCTTTCTAAACTCTCCTAAAACCCCTAAATTGAACCCTAATTCATTTTAATTCATTAAAGCTCTCAATTCCTCTCCCAAATTCTCTCAATTTTCTCTCATCTTCCATTGGAGACCAAGCTTGAAATTGGGAAAAACTCAAGTCTTCATCAGAATCTTCTCAATCTTCTTGTTAAATTCAAGGTATGTGGGTTTGATTCGTGGTTTTTCTTTCAACCATAAAGACCTAAAATCCTTTTTTTCAAATTTTGATGCATTATGATTTTTCTTGAAATGGGTCTTTTAAGTAAGAATGATTTAATGAAATTAAAGTGTGGGTTGTTCTTATTTAATGATTTCAAGATGAATTAAGCCCTTAATCGATGAATTCCTTTTATATAAGAAAGGTACAAGTATGCATGTCCCCTTACTCTTTAATTCTTGCATGGGTAGTGTTAAATTGAGATTTAATTGTTGATTTAACTTTGAATTTCTTATGGATTTTTCTTAATTTGGATTTAAATTATAAATTTTAGTACCCATGCTATTCTCATCATCAATCATGGCATTTGCATGCATGAACATGGATTTCAAGAAGGATATGATGAAGGCTAAGTCCCAAATATGTTTACGACTATGATTTTGAACAAGTATGGTTTATGACAAGAATGTGATCACATAATGTCTATGATATGGCTCTTTGAGCAACTATGGGTGTTTACACCAATATGATATGATTTGACAAGTATGGAGCTACTCCTATGCATGAAGTTTGACATGAAAATGTATTTGGCTTTTTAGCCTAATGAAGTATGATTATGAAATGTGTTTGATTTTTTAGCCACGTATGCATGAATATGAAGTAAGTGATTTGGCCTTTAAGCCTAATTATGTATGGTATGATGTCAAGTGTTTCCATTTCATTTTAAAGGCATGTATATGTATACGTATTCTTGTGGGATGACTACTTAGCACCGAATAGGATTGGAGTAGTAAGTGGGCTATCCCCAAGGGTCCCACTCTTTTCTCTCAACTATGTGCCAATATAGGTTATGCAACCGAAATGGGTGGTCCCGTAAGGTATGCTATGATATGTTATGAAAATCCTTTCGAAATGACGGGGTCGTAAGGTGTGTTGTAGGTTACCTTTGGCAAGTAATCTTCTCTCATCCGATGAGAGACCTCATCGAGCAAGTTCATGTTGTAGCTCACATGAGTTTGGATGTCGGTTATGGTCTCATCCCCTATACTATAAGCATTATGGCAT
>JBCEWC010008909.1:0-19351 GCA_038996855.1 Solanum aculeatissimum | reverse complement strand
ATATATACATAACAACACGAGATTTTCTTTTAAATTTTATGTCTTATATAAAATTATGTGAGAGAAAATGAACTAGAACAAATAATAGTAGAGTAGATCTTACAATGTATACATACATATGATGTCATTTTGGGGTGACATAGCAGAATTGTTGGGAAAGCTTTTGGGCGCGAATAAAGGTGGCGAAAAACAAGCATGAGCGTGTGGGCAACTGCCACCTCCATTCACCCACCATTGATTAAGACTTTTTTCTCTTTTTTCCTTTTTTTTTTTAGTTTATATAGATAGAGAAAGATCGGAGGAGGACGAGCAAGATTGCTTGAATTAAAAATATCTTTCACCTTCAATCCTAAAATTATTAATGAGAAAGTGAAAAAAAGTGAAAACTTCTTGGGGAAGAGTAACAAAAAAAAATGGTGTAATTAAAAAAT
The DNA here is from genome assembly GCA_038996855.1 of Solanum aculeatissimum. Taxonomy (NCBI): domain Eukaryota; kingdom Viridiplantae; phylum Streptophyta; class Magnoliopsida; order Solanales; family Solanaceae; genus Solanum; species Solanum aculeatissimum. Next base: position 18,920 of record JBCEWC010008909.1, on the reverse strand, counting down.
ATCTATGTTATCAGTGGAAAACATTGTAAAAAAAAAAAAGGAAAAAGAAGAAAGAGATCGCAGGAGACTATTTTCTTCCTATTTCGCTGTCAAAAAATAATAATAAGAGAGAAAATAATGAAAAAAGTTCCCTTCCATGATAAAGAAAGGAGGGTAAACGGGGGATGTCAAAGAGTACTAGCTAGCCAATCAACAGCTTAATTCAATTTGCACAGGTCCATCTCCCCAAAGACCCTACAAGAAGGAACCTTATTTAAATCCATTAATTAAATATTATATATGAAAGTAAAAATACTATATTTCCTTTATTTCATATAAAGTGAATCTTTTAGATTTTTTTTTATTGCTTAAAATAACTAAATTGCTCAAAGTTCAAGATAGATATTTGAAAAAAAATGATGTTTATCCTTTTATTTATTAAAGTTTTATATTTTCTAGAAGATAAATTATCAAAATTCTATCTAAATGTCTAACCTAAGGGGATACAATCCTAAGAATCATAACAAAAATCAAGTCTAAATATTTGAGTTCGAGAAACAATTGGACTAAGAACTAAAATAAAGGAATTTATGACAGGCCTAGACGAACTAACTCACCCTTGAATTTCAAATTATTAGTCAACTCCTATATGAGGTTTGTCAGCAGTCACCTGAAGATGTCCTGTATTCAACAAGGAAAGAACAAGTACGATATTAGTATATATAACAGCAGTGTATTGGTAGAATCACATGACTCTTCCAATAAGCAAAATATATAACAGACAACTACAACTTAGTAAACCATATTCATGTTAAAGAATAGCAATTTACAATTCATGCTTAACGTACAATTTTCATAATTATCATTATTACCACAACAAATTTAATAATGGCCCTCTCATGGGACGCACGCCAAAAAATTATGTTGGAACATGAGATCTGATCCAATAATGTGCCAAAACATGACACTCGATTCAATAATGTGTCGAAACATGATGTCCAATCAAATAATGTATTGCAACATGATACTTGATCCAATAATCACAGTCACAATTACATGCACAATGACTAATCCACAACTTACACAATTCCGGTAATAATTTCATTACATGTAATTTGATCATAAAAAATTATTTATTTGGTTTATGACATTATTCCTTATTCTTTTTTTCATATAGAAACCATCCACCCAAACTTTCACCTCCTGTGGTGGTGGAAGGTTTGACCCAGACCCCTACCTTGTGTATTATTTAAGCAAAAGAATATAAGAGGGGGATCAAACCTTGCCTCTTTAGTTACAAGGGGATGCAGAGAGAAGGGAAGAAAGTAAAACTTCCAATTTTAAAAATAGCTAAGATAGACAAAAAAAATCTACCATTTATATGGAAATGACCGAGGCCTTCAAAGTTTGATTTATACAATGTATCTTTAATTTCTAGGCTAATCAACACCTTCCTAAACCATAGCAGAATGAATGGTCAGGGAAGATCAAAAGTCCAACATGAGTGCTTTTTCATCTTTCTCCTAAAGTTGGCCAATTGCAGCTTGTTCATGTGTAATGGGCCTTTTGCTTCCAATGAAAGATCATTTTCATCGAGAAAGATTTTTTGCTCCTATATGGTTGTAGCATATTTGGCTAGAGCATCCACAATTTCATTGTTTTCTCTATAGTAATGTGTATTTGTAATGTATCTCTGATGCATCTTCTTCCTGATATCTTCAATGATCTTTTGAAGTTTACATGGAACTTGAATTTATCATTTCAGCATTTGAACAACGAACATCGAGTCAAGTTCCACTTAAATCCCAAAATATTGTTGGTTACAACACTAACTAATACCAATTAGCACATCTTCTTTTATAGAATTCATCCACCTAAGCATTCACCTCCCGTGGTGGTGGGAGATTTGACCCAGACCCCTACCTTGTGTATTATTTAAGTAAAAGAATACAAGAGGGGATCAAACCTTACCTCTAGTCACAAGAGGATGTGAAGGGAAGAAAAGAAAGTAAAAGCTCTAATTTTAAAAGTAGCTAAGATAGACAAAAGAAGCTACCATTTACATGAGATGACTGAGACCTTTAGAATTTGATTGTAAAATGTATCTTCAATTTCTAAACTAATCAACACCTTCCTAAACCATAACAGAATGAATGATCAGGGAGGATCCAAAGTCCAACATGAGTGCTTCTTCAAATTTCTCTTAAAGTTGGCCAATTGTAGCTTGTTCATGTGCAGTGGGCTTCTTGCTTCCAATGGAAGATCATTTTTATTGAGAAAGATTTTTTGCTTTTGTATGGTTGTAGCATACTTATCTAGAGCATCTGCAACTTCATTGTTTTCTCTGTGGCAACGTGTAATTGTAATATTTCTCTGATGCATCTTCTTCATGATCGATGTCCTCAATGATCTTTTGAAGTTTTCATCGCACTTGAATTTGCCCTTGTAGAATTTGAACAATGAGCATCGAGTCAAGTTTCACTTCAAGCCCAAAAAATTATTGGTTACAACACCAACTAATACCAATTAACACAATTTGACTTCACTAAAATTGTTAGTGTAGAATTGAGTGTTATACGTGAAAGCCATAAGCATGTCTCCATATTTATAACAATTCCTTCAGTTCTAGTTTTGTTGATTAGAAGTATAAGGCTTCCATCTGTGATAAACTTTCAATTGCCAGCCAAAGATTTGTTCCAATTGACTAGCAAACTACTAATTGTGGGCTTGTAATGTTCTGCTATCCAACAAATATCCTTCTAGCACCATGTCTCCTTCATATTACTAATTTTTTTCTCTATTGCCAACTTCACTTGAAATAAGATTTGATTACAAAGTCTACCAATAAGATTTGATTACAAAGTCTAGCAATAGAGGTATTTTTGTTTTTGTATCTTTTTGTACTCCTAACTTTCCATAATTACCAACATATAATGCTAGGAGTAATATGGATGAGAAAGTGACGTACTATGTTCTTTGGGATAGAATTCCACCATTACAAAAGTTCATTTAGCGCATTTGTTCTGTTGAACCTCATGCCTAATGGATGTGATATTTATTGCCATATTTTAATTGTAATATCACTCTCTGCAAAAAGATGATCTTTTGTTTTTTAGGAATCCTCCAGCAAGAACAATTGAAATCCAAGTTAGGAGAAAATCTCTTTATATTATTGTATAAAGGATGTTTCCTTTTCAAGAGTCTCTACATGAAAAATAAAATTTTGAATGGGATTTTTTTAATCCAGATTGTTGAATAAAGAGGAGAGAATTTTTTTTTTCTGAACAGTTCAAAAACAGAAAGAGCAAGAGAATTGTTCAGAGGAGGAAAGAATCCAAGTTGCATAATCATTAGTGTATTTATTGCCAATAACAATCTCAATAATGATTTCTATAATATCATTTAAAAATTCTTGTAGAAGAGAATTCAAATGATAATTATTATCATGAAGGTAATTGCTTATCAGAGTGTTGCCAGGCTTAATAGGAGGATCTGCTAGACTGTAAATGAAACTTTTCTTAGTCTAATTTTCCTACAAAAAAGAGAGTTTCATCTGTTGATATTTCAAATAATATTTTTTTTCAACAGATCTGTAGATTTAAGCATATATTTTCAAGACGAAGGGTCTCTAGTAGTAGCCACTTTGGAGATTGGGTTACTCCTGGGATAATATTTAGCTTTAAGAAATTGAGTATATAAGAAATTTTCAGGCCAAAATCTCTACCATCTTTTCACATTGAAAGCATGATAAATATCGATTAATCTTTTGAAACCAATCCATCAATGTTATTAGAAAAGACCATTTATTCCCAAGAGTTTCGATGATAATTGTTCTTGAACTCCTTTTGTCCCCAAAAAAATTTATAAAAGTATATTTTAATTTCTTTGAGAACAATGATTAGGGGCATTAATGCAACAAAAGTATGTATGATTTGAGACTGCAGAATATGTTTTATGATAATAGCTTTACCTGCAGTAGAGAGAAGCTTAACTTTCCAACCTATGGCTTTGTTTATGATATTACTAGTGATACCTGAGGAACAACTTATCCTCTTCTTTCTAGTGTAAATAGGACAACCTAGATAAGTAAAAGGAAAAAGAGAATATTTATACCTTTTCCACCTCTTTAATCTTCTCTTTATTAGCCTGGTCATGCTATCATGTATCATGAAAGTACTTTTATCTTTATTAATTTCTTGCCCAGAGCAATTTGATACTCCTTGAGTTGTTTCATGATTATTTTGATGGTTTTCCTGTCACCCTAAGAAAAATGAACCAAATTACCAACATATCCCAAATAATCAACTTGAGGTCCATTCTTTTTCATAGTAAAGCCAACAAAGTCCTCTCCATGAGCTATTTAGTGTTTTGGTCAAAATTTTAGTAGTAATAATAAAAAGAGCAAGGGGATAAGGGATGTCCTTGTTTCAAGCCTCTAAAGAATTTAAAGAAATCATTTCTAGCTCCATTAATAATAACTGAGTACTAGTTATTAGAGATGAGTCTGTAAATGGTCTCTATGCATTCTTCTCCAAAGCCCATTTTCCTAAGAACAAAGGTTAAAAGGGTCTAAGAGATTTTATCGTATGCGTTGGACATGTCCAATTTGACAACAACATTGCCGCCTTTGTTTGGTATTTTGATCCCATGAATAATCTCCTGAGTGAGTAAAATATTATCAATGATCAACCTGCCTTTCACAAAATTATATTGATTATCAGAAATGAATCTTGATAATAAATAAGATAGTCTAATCGTCAAAATCTTAGACAAGATTTTACTAGTAAAATTGCAAAGACTAGTGGTCTAAGTTGAGAAAAACTGCTTGGAGAGGAGACTTTGAAAATTAAAACCGAACAAGTATGAGTGAAATATTTGTTGAGGTTGACACCCTAGAATAAAGCTTGTAATAATTTGATCATGTCATTTTTAATGATCTTCTAAGTAATTTGAAACAAATGGTCATTAAACCCATATGGACCAGTTGAGCTACTAGGATTCATAATAAAACAACATTCTTGATTTTTAATTTTGTAGGACTTCTTTGAAGCTCAAGATTATCTTCTTCACTAATGTTAGGCTCACACCACTTCAAGATATGCATGTTGTTAACTTTATCACGATTAGAGAACAAACTACTATAGTAGTCTATAGTAGCTTGAGAGATTTCTTGATTTCCTTCTGCCCATTTTTCATATCTATCCTGAATCTTGTGAATGTAAGCTTTCCTCCTTCTTTCTTTGATCACAATATAGAAATATTTTGAATTTGAGTCACCTTCTTCGGCCCATTTAACTCTAGCCTTTTGTTTGAGGATAGTCTTGCATCTTGATCCATTTAATATATTCAGCTTGAGTTTTATGAAGTTTTTCTCTATGGGCATCAGAATTGTCAGCTTCATATTTGTCTTTCTAGGCATTAATGTCATTTTTCAACTTTCCCCTTTTCAAACACATCCCCAATACTATTTCTGTACCAATTACTTAACATTTTGGCTAAGGATTTCTACTTTTGGTGAAGCCTCCACATCTCATTACCATGAACCTTCTCAGACCAAATGTTCTCTATAAGAGGAAGGAACTCTTGATTGCCAATCCAAAAATTAAGAAATTTGAAGTATCTAATAACCTCTTGTGAGTCATTGGAGCAAGACATCATAAGAAGTTTATGCTCAGAGCCCGTTTTTGAGTAATGGTCTACCTTGTTTATAGAAAACATGTCAGACCATTCATCCTGATCAGGATCCTAACAAGTCTCTTTCTAATTTTATGCCTTTCACTTCTACCGTTACACCAAGTTAACATATTGCTTATAAAATCATAGTCAGTCATTCCGCATTTGTGACGTTCCATAACTTTATTCTTACATTCACCTATGTTTCGAGACTTATTTTTACATATGATAAGTGTATTAGGGTCATAAGAGACTCCTAGCACTTGGTCAAGTTCAAAACTTTCCTATAAATTGAGTTTCTAGTGTTAGATTATGCAAGGATAAACTTTAAATGATCATAACTATTAGCATATAGAGAACTAGATGTCGCACAACCTACTAAATCAAATCTAATTAAATTAGCTTTCCAACGCAACTGATTTCACCTCATTTGGAGTTCGGAGTCAAAAGTTATGGTCATTTTACTGGAGACTGTCAATCAGATGTAGAGTTGTTCTACGAAACCTTTTATGGGTCGTGGATTAAAGTACGACCTGTATTGTTGAGCTAGAGGAAAAGTTTTGAAAAATTAGTTTTTGAGCCCCATACTTCACTGATCCATATACGGGTCGTAAAGTATTCTACGGGCCATAGATTGGGCTGGTGGAAAGTTCCAGAAGCCTCAAAATTTTGCTCAAAAGTTTATAGAAGGATCCCTACAGGTCGTGAAAGTTTCTATGGGCTGTAAATGGGACCGTGGACGACTTTTGACAAGTTTTTCTAAAGGGTTATTTTAGTCTTTTCCCATCCTTTTAAATCCTAGACTTGGCGTTTTTATACTTAAACAAGTCCTAAAACATATCTAATCAGTAACATTACGCTAAATCACCCTCTCCAACTTAGAACAAGGTTTCAAGAGAGAAAAAGGCTAGGGTTTGAAGCGAAAACTTGAGGATTCTTCCAAGCTGCTCCAAGACTTAAATTTCCAGGTATGTAAGGCTAATCAAAACATGAATTTTGTTCTTCCATGTGCCCCATAATCCAAATTGATGGAGTTGTGACTAAATTGAGTCTCCCATGACTGTTTCTTGAAGGTTTTCCTTAAATTCTAATGTATATCTATATAATCTTGCATGAAATTACTTTTTTATGAATTAAATACTTGAGACTAACGGATTTTACTTCCTACATGAACCCTAGATTGAATTCTTGTTATTTTTGCATATTACACTTATATGGGCATGCATGAGTATAAATTGAGCCTAAAATGTCTATAGAATTTTTGAAAATTTTTAACTTTGTTTTTGTTTTCTTGAATGTTATGAGTCCGAGTGATGCATGATTGAATCTTTATAAGTCAAGAATTGAACCTTAAAAGAATGTACCCAAAGAGTTGATGATTGATGTGGAGAATTGAGTTGACAAATGTCCAATGAGACTAGATGAATGAGCTAACCTTAGGGTTGAGGTCTTATAAGCATATTGAGTCTTGGGAGGAGTATTGAGCACCAAATTGAGTAAGAGTAAGTCTAACTCAAACTCAATAACTACGTGGCCAGTTTAGAAAAAGATTGGACCGTAAAAATGCATATTTCTTTATTATCTCCAAAAAAGGACTTGATGTTATTATTGTGGATCCACTGATGGGATATCCTCTACCCTGACAAGTTATTGGATGGATGTGAAAATGATATCACTTCGTTGTATCATCACCGACTCATAGGTGATGGTTGTCGATTAGAGAAACTCCCAAAACAGGTCTTGTTAGTACTCTGAGTGGATGGGATGAGATATTATATGAGTGGTCATTATCTAAACTATATTCTTACCTTAGACTTTTGACTTGATGATTGAGTTCCTTACGTTCTGAGTTGATCTATTTTGAGTTGATGTTATTCTGCTCTTACATATTTCATTCTGTCATTTTACATACTCATACATTCCACGTACTGACGTCCATTTGGGCTTGCTCCTTTTCATGATGCAGAGACAGGTACTAGCGATCATCAGTAGGCGCTCCGTTGAGGTCCTAATTACATTCAGTTGATTGGTGAGTCCTCCTCTACTTTTGGAGGATGCCATATTTTTTCTAGCTTTGAATTTAGACTTATTTTATTCTATTTTAAGACAGTCATGGACCTGTCATTGGCACCATTTAGTCAGATATTTAGAGGCTCCATAGACTAGACTGTCGAGTTATGATTGGATGTTATTACTGGCTAGTTTCTTTCGTACTAGTCTTACCTAGTTTGATGGATAGATTGTTTGGCCTTTGACCCTTTATTATCAATTATCATTTCTTTTCTTTAAGTATTCTTATTCATTGATGTCTTTCGCTATTAGAATGTGATTAAATGAATGTGATGAGGCCGAATGATTCACTTGGAGGCTAACAATAGTCTCTGAGTGTCAGTCATATCAAGGGTACCCTCTCGGGGCGTGACAAACTTGGTATCAGAGCACAGAGTTCAAGTGTACTAGAGAGTCAATGAAGTCGTGTCTAGTAGAGTCTTGTTTATAGGTGAGCTATGCACCACACTTTATAAGTAGGAGGCTATAGGACATTAGTAATTATTACATTTCTCTTGTATTCTGATTTCGTGTGATAGAGTTTAACTCTATTGAAGTATTTATCTGATTCATGCGTTACGCATTTGCAGATCATGCCTCTTAAGTGTACTACCACCCAAAGAGATATTTCAGCCTCCAAGGTTGAGAATCCCCCACCAGAAGTACTTACTCAGATAGAGACGAGGGGTCGAGGTTGACCAACTAGAACCACCGGTGTTCCACAAGCACCTACTGCTCTACCTGTTCCTGCTACAGAAGCTAATTTTAGAGAAGCTATCACTATGCTCACCCAATGGGTAGCTGCTCAGAGTGGGAATCGGAGATCACAAACTGCTAGTTCTAGCTCTCAAGAGACAACTGCCACAACCAGACTTAGAGATTTTCTGAGGTTGAACCCATCAGTCTTCACAGGGTCTAAGGTTGAGAAGATCCCCAAAATGTTATTGATGAGATGTGAAAGGTGTTGAAAGCTATGCATGCGATTGAGACTGGGGGAGTTGAACTTGCTTCCTATCAACTCAAAGATGAGACAAATGTTTGGTACAATCAATGGGAAAAGAGTCGAGATAAGGATGTTAAGCCTCCCATTTGGGATGATTTCGAAAGTGTCTTTCTTGACCACTTCTTTTCATGAGAGTTGAGGGAAGCGAAGGTTGAGGAGTTTGTCAGCTTAAAACAGGAGGGAATGATTGCCAAATAATATAGCCTCAAGCTCATACAACTATCCAGGTATGCTACGGAGATGATTCCTGACATGAGAGCTAAAATGAGGAAGTAAGTTTATATCCGGTTTGGGCAAGCATGTGAAAAAGGAGTGCAAGGTGACATTGTTGATTTTAGATATGTACATCTCTAGAGTTATGGTGTATTGCGCAACTAGGGCTGGGCATAATTTGGTTCAAATCGAAAAAACCAGCCAAATTAATTTTTTTTAAATTTTGGTTTTTTGGTTATTTGGATCAATTTCGGTTTAAAATTTTTAAAATCTATTAATTCGGTTCAGATTTTGGGTTTTAAAAATTTTAATTTTGGTTAAATCAAAAAACCAAAGTTTTCAATAATCAATTCAGTTCTACACTTCTACTTCTGAGTTTTCAAATATATTAATATATTTATATTAATTAATAATTATTCTCATTTCCCAATTCCCAATACAAAACAAAATCCCTAGTTCCACAATCAAATGTTTCTCTAAATCCTCTTCTAAAAAGAAACCCTAGAAAGTCTAGTAGTTCACTGTGGCGCTCAAGGTCAAGGGCTCAAGGCTCAACTCACTCGCTCGCTCAGTGCTCACTAGTCATCACCACGCTATACGCGACGACCAACGACGATGCTTCACTAAGTCGTTGTAATTGAGTCATCGATGGTGACTTTAACTCTAGCTCGTCCAGCAGGTACCAGACAAGCAATATAAGTTCTTTAACGGCTCAACTTGTCTAGTACACTTAGGGTTAGGGTACGCTCAGTCGCTCAATATACGTGATGGCGACGGCGATGCCTCAACTGATAGTGACGACGCTCGTCCAGCAGGTACCAAGCAGCAACTCTACGGTCTATTTTCTCCGACTCTCTGACAGTTCGACTCCACTCTACCATCTCATCAGTCGTTGACTCGTCAAGTGATTAAAGATATAATCATTTAAACAATTTAAACAATAGCAAGTCAACAACTCTATTGTATTTTTGCTTGATCTATTCCAATTGAAGTTTGAAAGTATTCATAAAATCTTGAATGTTGTATGTTGGTGTTGTTTAGTTGTTTCTTTTTTTGTTCCTATTGAAGTTTGAAAGTATTCATAAGGTTTGTTCCTGTTGAAGTTTGAAAGTATTCATAAGGTTTGTTCCTATTGAAGTTTGAAAGTATTCATAAGCTTGGTGTTGTTTAGTTGTTTCAATAATACTCACCACAACAAATTTTATTCGTAAATCCTAAATGACAGTTCTTATAATCTTATATTACATATTTACACTTAGCTGCTTCAATTTTTCTTGTAATCTGCATACACATTAGGCTGGTAATGCACCAATAGCGAAAATAGGAACCAAAAGGCTTCTCTCTATCAACAAGAAATTCCCCCATCACCACCCCACCTACAATTCAATTTACGAAGGCCGGAGAGGATATCAAAGACTTCACAAATTGAACTCATTATATCCTCAACATATAATGATATCATGGATGCTTTTGAGCATAATCCTAACCTAATCGTGTCTGTTTCTGAATTGTAGGAATCAATTCATCTAAATACGAATTAGGAAATTATAGTTGATCACTTGATCATCATACGACATACTATTTTTTAACTTTGATTTTGATATTTTTTCTTTTGAACTGTTATCAAACCAGCACTCAACAATCAGTTGTGTGCAATGTTTAAAATTTAAATCTTCTTGTTTGTTTCCGCAGATGGAAGAAATTAGAAGTAGGGTGACTGAAGGTGAAGTTTCAAATGAAAGCTTACCTAATACTTTATCTCCAAATGACGCTTCTGAAGTTGAAGTTAATGTTGACACTTAAAAGAAAAGGAAAATCATGGAACCCAGGGCGGCTTGTTGGAAGCATTTCGATAAGTTCACAGATGAAAATGGTGCTCAGAAAGCAAAATGCAAACATTGTGGGAAAGTTTATGCAGCTGCTACAAAAAGTAATGGTACTACAACAATGAATAACCATCTATTGAATAAGTGCCCTAAACTTCCTCGTAATGTAGATGGAGGTAAAAAATTAATAAGTTTTTTACCTTCTTCAATGGAAGCTAAGGAAGGGGTGATTAGCACTTGACAATTTGACTATGATATAAGTAGGAGAGCTTTAGCCCAAATGGTTATTGTTGACGAGCTTCCATTCAGTTTTGTTGAGAAAGAAGGCTTTAAAAATTTCATGAAAGTAACAATGCCACAATTTTATATTCCTTCTCGTAGAACTTTGACGAGAGATTGTTATGAATTGTATAGTGAACAAAGACAAGTTTTGAAGAAGGTTTTTAAGTAAGTACGTCCAAAAGTTTATCTTACGATAGATACTTGGACCTCTATACAAAGAATCATATACATGTGTTTGACAACCCACTTTATAGATAGAAATTGGACATTGCATAAGAAAATAATAAACTTTTGTCCCGTTTCTAGTCATAAGGGTGAGGATATGGCGGCTTCCATTACCAAATATTTGCTTGAATGGGGTATAGATAATGTGTTCACTATTACAGTTGATAATGCTAGTTCTAATGATGTTACAGTGAAAAAAATGTCAAAGCAATTGAGTAACTGGGGAACTAACATAATGGGTGGTGAACATCTTCATGTGAGATGTATGACACACATTCTCAATCTTATTGTTCAAGATCGGTTGAAAGAAATTGATAAGTTTGTAAAGCGAGTTAGACAGGCTGTGAAATACATTAAACAATCTCCCTCAAGAATTAGAAAATTCAAAGAATATTATGAATCTCAAATGATTAATTGTTAGAAATCATTATGTTTGTATGCTCCTACTCGACGAAATTCTACTTACTTGATGCTTGATACAACACAACATTTTGAGCTTGCATTTGAAAGGTATAGTTATTATGATATTGGATCATCTTTGTACTTATCCTTGTGAAGATGGAACTAGTTCAGGTATTCTTACAAGTGATGATTGAAAAAACGTGAGGTTAATGGTAATGTTTCTTGAAACTTTTTATTTTCTTACTTTGAAGGTCTTTAGTTCAAAGTATGTCACTAACAATGTGCATTTTGTGGAAATTGTTGAACTTGATCTTATTTTGAAAGAGATGATGAAAAATGAGAATGCTAATTTGAAAGAAATGGCAAAAAGTATGAGGACAAAGTTCAAGAAATATTGGGGTGAACCAAAAAAAATGAACAAAATGATCTTTATTTCATCTGTGTTGGATCCCCGTAACAAGATTGAGTATGTTCCGTTTGCAATTGTGAATATGTTTGGAAAAGAAATTAGGGAGAAGCTAATTGAAGCAGTGAAAACATACATGAAAATTTTGTTTGATTATTATGTTAAGAAATCATCAAAAGGCTCTTTGTTTCCATCATCTTCACCTACATCATCTGACAACTCATCAAGTACATCTACTGTGAGTGGTTATGACAACTTTAAAAAAAAAAGAACAATGAGAACAAAATAATAATTTGAGAAGCATAAAGAAATTAGTGGAATTTTAGGTAGTAAATCAAAATTGGATAGATATCTTGCCGAAGATATTGAGCCAGATTCTGATGGCTTTGATATATTGATGTGGTGGAAAGTTAATAAGCCGAGATTTCCCATTCTTGCGGAGATGGCTCATGATATGTTAGCCATTCCCCTTTCAAGCGTCGCATCAGAATGTGCATTCAACACAGGTAGTCGCGTTCTTGATCCTTTTAGGAGTTCATTAACTCCTAAACTTGTGCAATCTCTTATTTGTCTTCAAGATTTGCTTAGAAGTGAGTCTATTCCAATCAATATTGAGGAAGATTTGAAGTATCTCGAGCAACTTGAAATTGGTAAGAAACTAAGAATTATGTATTTTAAATTCATTATATCCAAAATAATTTCTTTACTTATGTTTCATAACAATAACAAGTTATTTTATATTTTTTAGATATGGCTTGTAGTGGAAATGAATCTAGTATTTTGGATATGTAGTAACATCTATCAACTAGCAACGTGTGGTAAATAAAACACATCACATATGTTTTTACATTAAATTCACTTTGTAGTTTGTATCACTTTCAAGCTAATATTGTGACTTTCTTGGTCAAGTGAATTAGTGAAAATTTGAAAAAGGTGTGCAGGCAGTGCAGCACAATAACAACCAGTAGTCCAACAATGTAGTTGTGTAGGTGTTGAGGTGTAGCCATGAGCCGTGCACTGGAAAGTGAAAACTGAAAAATGTTATGTTGTGTGAATTGTGATCAGTGATGTGTTAATTTAAATTGTGAATTGTGACTTGTGAGGGTTGAGTTATGACTTATGAGTATTGAGTACGTGTACAGTTTATTTGTTACTAACATTGTGAGTTTGTGACTGATTTCAGTGATTTGTGAATTGTGAGTCGTGCACTGGAAATTGAAAAATATTGTGTTGTGTGAATTGTGATCTGTGATGACTGATAGGGCTGTGTTAATTTAAATTGTGAATTATGACTTGTGAGGGTTGAGCTATGACTTATGAGTATTGAGTATACAGTTTATTTGTTGCTAACATTGTGAGTTTGTGACTGATTTGTGATGACTGATAGGGTTGTGCCTGTATTACAAACTGATTAGACAATTTTTATTTATTGCTAACATTGTGATCACTGATCAGTGATGACTGATAGGGGCGTAGGGTTATGTTAATTTAACAATGATTTGTGAATTGTGAGGGTCGAGCCACTTGCCACGATTTACATGTATTGCTAACAAAAATTATTTTATTTGTCGAATAGTAACTACTATTTATTGTATCAGTCTACTAAAAATGATTTTTTCTTAATAAATCTCACAAATGACAAACCAAAAACTGAACCGAGTTAAATCAAATCGAAATAGTAAAAACTGAATTAAACTTAATTTATTTTAGTTTAGTTTGGATTGACATTTTTACTAAATCGAAAACTGAAAAACTAAACTGAATTTTGTAAACCGAACTGAACCGACCGAACGCCCAACCCTATGCGTAACAACTTAAGGAGGATAAGAAAAAGGATAGGGAAAAGCATTTGAGCAAGAAGGCTAAAACAGTAGGGCATGAATCTAGCCAGCATAAGCAAGGTAAGGGGGACAAGTCCAATTTTCAGAAGAGGTCTTCAAATTATGCACCATCCTCAGCAAGTACACCAGCTCCGAGTAACATGTATGATTAGAAGTCACAGGGCTATCAAAATTTTAGAGCTCATGGTTCTCAATCCCAAGCTAGTATGAATCAAGGTTCGAAGGGGAAACCACCATGTGGAAAGTATGGCAAACTCCACCTAGGAGAGTACTGTGAGGGAACAAATGCTTGTTATAAATATGGACAAACTGACCACTTCAAAATGAGTATCCGATAAGGAAGCAGGGCGATGGAAGTAATAAAGCTCAGTCTTCAATAGCAACCCTAGTCACTGGAAATCATAGAGGTTCCACTACTAATACAGGTGGAGGTGCAAATCGTCTGTATGCGATGGGCAATCGATAGGATCAGTAAGTTGCACCAGATGTGGTTACGGGTATACTTCGAGTATTTTCCCATGATGTGTATGTTTTGCTTGACCCAGGTGACACTTTATCATTTGTAACTTCATATGTGGATAGTTAGTTTGAAATTCTTTCTTAATGTCATCTTGAGCCCTTTGATATTTTCACTCCAATTGGTGAGTCTATCATAGCCAAAAGGGTTTATAGAGACTACGTAGTGTCCATCTATCATAGGGATACTCTTGTTAATTTGATTAAGTTAGAGATAATTGACTTCGACGTGATCTTTGGTATGGACTGGCTTCACATCTGCTATGCCTCTGTCAATTATAGAACCCAGACGGTCAAATTTTAATTTCCAAATGAGCTTATTATAGAGTGTAAGGTAGTTCTGCAGTGCCTAAGGATAAGTTTATTTTCTATCTTAAGGCCAGAAAACTAATCTCTAAAGGATGTATCTATCACCTTGTATGAGTTAAGGCTGATGATGTAGAGTCTCCACCTTTTGAGTCAGTTCCAGTTGTCAATGAGTTTTCTGATGTCTTCCCAAATGATTTGCCTAGAGTCCCTCCTGATAAGGAGATCGACTTTGGGATTAATGTTCTCCCCGATACTCAGCCTATCTCTATTTCTCTGGCTCTCACCGAGTTGAAAGAACTGAAAGAGCAGTGAAAGATCTCTTGGATAAAGAATTCATTAGGCTGAGTGTCTCTCCGTGGGGCGCTTGTTGACACCCAATTTTGATCGACCTAAACCCTTTTTAGATCGTCATTTAGTTAAAATAGGTGTTTTTAAAACTTTTAAAATATATGAGTTTATTTCAAAATTTTATCCTATAATTACATATTTTTTTAACACTTTCAAAAAATAAAATAAATAATAAATATATTTCTTCTTTATCATAAGTTTTTACTATCATCTATTATTATTATTATTGTTATTATTATTACTTTATTATAATTAATTTCTATAACAAATATTTTTATTATGTCAACCTCACATTTTTCTAAATATGATATGTATATTTTTTTAGTATTTTGCACTCTAAAATAAAAATACATTTAATTCTTTACGTAATAGTTTTAAAAGATATAGCGTACTTTCTTTACGTAACGATTATTATTAAAATATTATGTATTTTAAAATATTATAATTAATTAGATGACAGTCTATTCAATTTTATCCCAATTTATTCAATTCGTAGCCTTTTCTTTCAATTTCATTGCAATTCTAGTCAATCTCCTTATAATTTATTTCAATTCTAGCCAATCTTTTACAATTTCTTTCAATTCTAGCATAAATTGGTCAATTTTTAGTCAAATATTAAATTCCAATTCAATTTCAACCACTTAAATTCGAATAACTCATTTCTTGAACCCGAGTTGACCCATTTATCCCAAAATCCACCCCCATTTTAAGAGATTTAATCTGGACCGTCCATCTATGTTGATCCAATGTTCTATATTAAAATTATTTTTTATTTCCATTTTTTATTTTAACACCCACCCCGCCCCCCCTAAAAATCCTAATTCATTTTTCCATCACCCATATCTCTCCTCACACCCTCTCTCCCTAACCTAACTCTCCTTCTCTCTCCACCATGTCCGCCGCCCCTCTCCCGCAACACCACCAAACGACGGTCCCTGTCCCCCCCGTCAGCCACCACCGAAAACAGCCCCTCTCCGTACAGCCGCCGCGAGAAATCCAGCTGGCTGCCCTTCTCCTTCCCCCCCGTCGCCAACGACTCCCTCTCTCCTTTTTCCAGGCGCCGTCGCCCCTCCTTCACCAGTCGGCAGCGACCAGGCGACCCAGCCGGCACCCCCGTCGCTCTCCTCTCTCCCCTCCACCAGCACCGGCGCCGCCGTCATCTCCTCTCCCCCGTTCCCTTCTCCGATCTCCCCTTCATCTCCCTGCCCCTGCTTTCTTCTCCCTCGCCTCCTCTCTCCCCTGCGAACAACCACCGGAAAAACCCCAACCTCCGTTGCCCCTCTTTCCTTTTCGGCGACTCCTATTCCAATCCTCTCATCCTCCTCAAATCTGACAGAACAATAGCCCAACGATCCCATATTCTTGTCAAAAAAACTGTTGTGAAAAGGAGAGGCCATTTGGGACAACAAGTCAGCCAAGAACACATGGATAAAAGATTTTTCGAACTCGGTTTGATCTATTTCTATTGCCTACTATCTCTTGTGTTTAATTGAAGCCTACTGTTTCTTGTGCTTAATTGAATATTACGGGTTATGTGTTGATTGTATATGTTATCTTTCTCATATGTTTGGGTTGTTGGTTTTCAAATATGCTGATCTTTTCATCTATTAGACTCAAATATTATTATAACATTGTTATTTCATTTCGCTTGTTCAATTTCCATATTTGTCATGACTCATGAGTATTGCTTAATTTGTTCCATTTTTTGAAGTACGATTCTGGTGACCTGCTTTTATGATTGACATTGTTAATGGAAATTGCTTGACTTTTGAGATAATTACTCGGCATTACGAATTTATCTCTTTCAATCCTTTAGCTTATGTTTGGAATAATTTGTAGGTATCCGGTAGGTGTTGATTTGAATTGGGATATCACTAATTGACCATGATTATGATAATGGCTATCATCACGTCTTTGATTTTTATTCTTACCTTATTTATTTAGGGTAAATTATCTCTAGCCTGATCTTATTGGTGACATTTTTTTTATCTTGTCGTGATTCTCTATCAATTGAACATATTTTAGTAAAGATTTGATTTGAATCACAGGGTTAATTGATTTATCAATTTTACCATATCACTTGATTGATTTCTTTATTTATGGTAATATTTCTTTTGCTTTTTGCTCTCATTTTTTTTACTTCTTTGTTCACTATATAAACGTTCATGAATTATTTTTTTTGAGACACTTCTACGGCCCACACGAAAATACTTCACATACACTGCTTAAAAAAAGAAAATTTCTCCTCTACATCCTTCTCCTTTAAATTAGATCAAAAAAAAAGAAAGAGATTTTTTTTACTTTATTTTACTGATTCTAAGAGCAAGTTTGGTTCAACTAGCCGTCCGGATTCAATTGGTTAGTGTTTATTTTTCTCCTTTCATATGTATATATATTCTTAAATTACTTGTTTGCTCTTTTGGTACTGCTAGTTCTTGTTTCAAGTATTGCAGGTTGTTTTAGTTTCTTGCACATAAAACGTGAAGAGTCACCTTGAACGGGAGGAGGATGACATTCTGAAGTTCTTGTTTATTCATCTATGTTGTGATGTTTTTTTTTCTTTTCGCAAAAAGTGTAATAATGCATATAATAAAATTTGGGGGCGATGGGGGAAGGGTATTTACGTGCTACTTATTTTTTATTTTAATGTGTGCGATTGATCATGATTTTAAATTATAGGTTAAAATTATTTTTAACATATTAATCCGCATAGATACTTGTTTGTTAAAAAAATGACATTAAAAGGAATTTTTAGTTTGCTAATAATATCACTAAATCGTTACATTTTTTTTTATTCTCAAGTGGTTTTCACCAATTAAATCCTTAAATTTCCTTCTAAATTCTTTTGAAAAATAGTAATAATAATGTTTTGTCAACATTAGTCTCTTAACTATCATCTAATGATTTAACAAGTTAGTTAGATCTAATAAAATGTCTGTCATTTTATATATAAAAAAAATCCTCAGTCATTTGATAAGTCTATTTTAAAGATTTTTTTATCTATCCAAACGAGTTAACTTTCTTTAAAATGCGTTCTTATGTTGCGTCCATGCATTGAGTATTCCCGCCATGTCATTTCTTAATAAAATAAAATAAAAAATAAATAAATAAGGGTTTAAACTTTTGTTTTGAAAGTTTTATTGGAAAATATGTTTATAAGACTATTGGATATATTTTTAATCATATGAATATATTTTGACTCTATAAGTATTTTAATGTGATAAAATAAAATAATCTTTTATCGTGATGCCAAGTAATTTTTCTTCTTATTTACGTTTTAGAGGCTTATATGAGCTCTACTTACTAATTGCTTGTCCACGATGTTTTTTGTTCGAGGATGAGGTCCCATAGGAAATCTTAGATTTTTTAAGTCTAGAACCCACCCAAACTAGAAAAGGTTCGATGCCTCTTGGACATTAAGAGGGACGTTAGGCACTTTATGAATCGCTTAAATTTTTCTCTTTCTTTTAGTACACCTTAAGTCAACTAAAAAAAAATTAATTTAGAAGGGATACTAGACACTTTAGGAAACGAGTAGTATTTTTTCATTTTTTAGTACGCAATTAGGTAAAAAATAAATAAATCAAATTTAGGAGGGTTAAGGGTAGATAAGACTCTTGTACATGATGAATTTAACTTGAGCTTAAAAATGAGAACGAAACTTTGGTTTTCGTCCCTTGGCATAAAATGAGCCTTGTGAGATAAATATGATAAACTTGATTTGTCTTCCAAAAAAATAAAGCTGAGTATCTGATCCGAGTGGTAATCTCGCTTAGTCTAAATTCTTTTTCCTCTTTCTTTGCTTTTAAATTGTTTGGGGGTAGCTTAACTATTAATTCGACTTCTTT
>JBCEWC010008908.1:0-19351 GCA_038996855.1 Solanum aculeatissimum | reverse complement strand
ATACAAAATCAAAATGGTGCAAGCACCCAGAATGCTCATTGAGCCAAAACGGAGAGACTATGTGATCACAAGCCTTACATATCTTATCATAACATTAAAAACATGAGTTTCATGAAGATTTTCATTATAACAATAACCATGCATATGTCATTAATGAAGATCAAGAGCATGGGTAATGGAATTCAAACTAAATTTCACAATTTGAAAGATAATTCATCTTAAAACATGTATAAATCCATAAATAAGTCATAATTCAAGTTACCCATGCTTAATTGAATCATAAAAAGGTACATGCAAGTTGATCAATAAGGGTTTCAATGAACATTCATGAATTCATGCTTAAAATCTTGTTTAAATCACCTAAAAACTATAGCACTCAATTCCCAACACTAATCTACAACAATAATTGAAGAACCCATAACTTAATTGAAAACTAAAAATCAAATTTAAGGAGTTAGGGTTCTTGGGTCTCCAAGGATGAAAGAGGATCCTTGAATCAAATCCTGCATACCTTAATTTCACCAACAAATTGAAAGGTCAAACTTGGTCAAGATTATCTTCCCCAAATTCTTCAAGCTTTATTCAATGGAGTCTAAGAGGATTTTAGAATTTCAAAAGTGAGTTTAGGAGAGTTAGAATGGAAGAATGCGGGTTTGGGGATTAATTTAGAGGTTTAGGAGACCTTAGGATACCTAAAAGGGGCTTAGGGAAATATTAAATCACGAAATTACCATTAATGAAACGAACATTTCAATCCTAAGCAGAGCCAAATAAAGGTTCTACAGTGCCCATGTACCTGACTCATGGACCGTTCAAGTGACCACCAAACCACACTTAGCCAAATTTTCAATGCGAACTCTCGGAGATCTTTCTGGACCACTTAACGGGTGGTTTCACGGACCGTGTGGCTTAACAAGGACCGTGTACTGGTCTGTGGAGGCAAACTTTGCCAATAAATCAACTCCCATGCCAAGCCAAGTCATTTGAACACTTGACGGGACACTTGACGACTCGTCAAATGGCCCACGGACCGTTTGGTGGTCCGTGGCCTATGCCTTTTCTCATGTGGTGGTTTATGGCCACCCCTATCTCACTGGACCTCCACTCGGGGCCCCAAATGAAACGTGAAAAGTTTCACGGACCGTTTCCATTGCCTTGGCCTCTTTCCGGGGCCTATCTCCAAAGTCTTCTGAATTTCAGGCAGTGCCACTGTTTAGGCCAAAACTTCCTCATCCGAACTCCGAATCGAGTGAAATTAGTTGTGTTGCGAATCTAACTCAAAGAGATTCAATTTTATATATAGCATACCACATGGTTCAACCCGCATAAAAAGTTATGCTATCTCAAAGTCTACTTCCTAAACGCCGTCTCTAGGCCACCAAAAGATCCATTTTGCGTTCGGCCACTTAAACTCAACCCGTGGCTACAACAAATCAACTATGACCAGTATTACATCATACAAGACCAACCATAAGGTGTTTTTGAATAAATTTGGGTTGTTACATTGGGATTCCTTCGGGTTCCCCATTTGCTATGTCGCACCTAGGGCCTAGGCTTGGGTCATGTCAAGCTTGGTATCAAAGCACTAGGTATGTAAATGGTCCTCATAAATCCAATACACGGCGTCGAGTAAATTCTTATTCATGATTATAAAATACGCCACAACTATGAATGGGAGTCCATGAGGCATTTAGGAAATAATTTACTTCTTCATAGTATATGTCATGCTTTAGAAGTTGAATTAAGATTTCCCATCTCTTGTGGTTACTTTTTCTCTTCTAAATCATGCCACCAAGAATAATGGCACAAAGAGCTCTTACTCCAGAGGGTTATTCGGCCCCTTTGGTCCCAAAAGCTCCCTAAGAGAAAGTTAGGGTCACTCATGCTGAGTACCAAAATATTGTTACCTTATTGGAAAGAGTCGTAACTGACCAAGCCAATAAAAGGGTTCAAGATCCTTATGCTCCTACTCCAGTCTCAAGGGTGAGGGACTTCACAAGAATGAATTTTTGAGTTTCATAGCTCTAAAGTGGAGAAAGATCCCCAAGAATTTATTAATTAAATGTACTAAGTTTTTACTATTATGGAGGTAATCTCGGAGGAGAAAGTAGAACTTGCAGCCTATCAACTCAAAGGCCTTTCTCAATTATGTTTTGCTCGATGGAAGATAGAGAGGGAGAATCATAAGCCCATTACATGGGAAGAATTCAAAGTCTCCTTCCTCAATCATTTCTATCCTATTTAATTAAGGGAGGAAAAGATGATGAAGTTTATGAATATCAGACAAGGCTCCATGAGTGTGAGAGAGTATTCCCTCAAATTCAACAAGCTTTTAAAGTATTCTCCTCACTTAGTTGACGACTCAAGGGAAAGGATGAACAAGTTTATGTCAGGAATATCCGACTTGGTTAATGAAAATTCTTGCACTTCCATGCTTGTTGGGTGTATGGACTTGTCTTGGATCATGACGTATGCCAAATAGCTTGAGGGAGAAAATATTTGAAAGAGGAAGAGTGGGAGTCCATGAGGGCTTGTTATGATAAAGAATTACAAGGTGCTAGAGGTAATCATTTTCATCAAGGCCACAAATTTCAAGGCCAAGGATAAAACAATGCTCAAAATCAAAGGTTCTTCAATGATAGGGTAGCTAACCCTAAATCTCAAGGTGAAAATGATGGGTTAACTCTTCCTAGGTGCCCAAAATGTTGAAGGCCCCATGGTGGAAAATGCTTGAGAGACTCGAATGCTTGCTATAAGAATGTCATGGTAGGCCACAAGATTGTTGATTGTCCTTATGCTTTAAACAAAGGTAGAGATGGTCATCCTCAAGGGCATGGAGCTCATAGAGATCAAAGGGCACAAGGTGGTCAACAAGGGGGTGCTCCATGTCACAACCCGCTCTATGCTTTTCAAAGGAGGAAAGGGGTGGATCAGGCACCTGATATTATTACTGGTACATTGAAGGTTTATGGTTATGATGTGTATGCTTTATTAGATTCAGGTGATACTCTATCTTTTATTACTCCACTTGTTGTTAATAGGCCTAAAGTGTGTCATGAATTGTTATGTGAACCTTTGAGGTATCTACCCCCATTAGGGAGTTGATTGTTGCTAAATAAGTCTATAGAGGTTGTCCCATGTTCATATTACATAAAGTCTTTCGTTGTGATTTTGTTGAAATGGACATGGTAGATTTTGATATTATTCTTAGGATGGATTGGTTACATTCATATCATTATTTCATTGATTGTAGAATCTGCAAGGAGAAGTTCCAATTTCCTAATGAACCCATCCTTGAGTGGGAAGGTCATGATTCAGTTGTTAAGGATAGGTTCATCTCTTGTCTTAAATCTCGGGAATTGATTGTTAAGGGTTGCATTTATCATCTTGTAAGAGTTAGGGATAGCAAGTCTAAAGTTCCTCGGATTGAGTTAGTTTTGGTAGTAAAGAAGTTTCTTGATGTCTTTTCATATGAGCTTCCTGGTGTTTCTCCTGAAAGGAAAATAGATTTTGGAATAGACCTCATCCCCGATACTCAACTCATTTCTATTCTTCCCTATCATATGACTCCGGTGGAATTGAAAGAGTTACAGGATAAATTGAAAGATTTATTGAAAAAGGGATTTATTAGGCCAAGCAAGTCACCTTAGGGTTCACCGGTGTTGTTTGTAAGAAAGAAGGATGGCTTACTTAGAATATGTATCGACTATCGACAACTCAATAAGGTTACCATAAAAAACAAGTACCCTTTACCAAGGATAGATGGCCTATTTGACCAATTGCAAGGGGATAATCATTTTACTAAGATTGATATCAGATCAAGATACCATCAAATGAGAGTAAGGGATTTCATATTCCTAAAATGGCTTTGCGGAAAAGTTATAGGCATTTTAAATTTGTGGTGATGTCATTGGGCATAACTAATGCACCGACAATATTTATGGATCTTATGAATAGGGTCTTTAAACCCTATCTTGATATATTTATTATGGTATTCATTGATGATATCTTGATTTATTCCCGGAGCGAGGAAGAGCATATGAAATATTTGACGATAGTGTTGCAAAGCTTGAGGAATGAAAAGTTATTTGCTAAGTTTGATAAATATGAATTTTTTTGAAAGAGGTTGCATTTCTAGGGTAGTGTCGGGTGAAGGGATTAAAGTGGATCCCAAAAAGATGGAAGTGGTGAGAAATTGGCCTAGGTCATTGACTCCAACGGATATTGAGAGTTTTTTGTCCATAGTGGGATACTATTGGAGGTTTGTTGAGGGTTTCTCTTCAATTGCTTCTTCTTTGACAAAGTTGACCTAAAAAAAGGAAAAATTTGTTTGGATCGACGATTTTGAAAGGAGCTTCAAAACTTTAAAGGACAAGCTTACATCCACTCCTATCTTGGAATTATTGGAAAGGTAAAAGGGTTTGTTTTTTATTGTGATGATTTAAGAATCAGTTTGGGGTATGTGTTGATGCAAAGTGGCAAGGTCATTGCCTATGCTTCTAGGCAACTTAAAGTTCATGAGCGTAATTATCCTACCCATGACCTTGAGCTAACGATCGTGGTATTTTCTTTAAAAATATGGCATCATTATTTGTATAGGGTTCATGTAGATGTCTTTACCAATCACAAGAGTCTTCTATATGTGTTCACCCAAAAAGATCTTAATTTGAAGTAAAGAAGGTGGATGGAACTCCTTAAAGCTTATGACATGAGTGTACATTATCATTCGGGCAAGGTTAATGCTGTGGTCGATACTCTAAGTAGGATGTCCATGGCAATTATGGATCACATTGATGATGGTAAGAAGGAATTGACAAAACAAGTCCATCAATTGGCTAGATTGGGGTTAGGTTGAAGGAACCTGAAAATAAAGGTATGGTGGTTGTAGATGGTTCCAAGTCATCTTTGATTGAAGAGGTCGAATCCAAGAAAGACCTTGACCCCACTTTGTTAGAGTGGAAGGCATTGGTGAAAGAGGTCAAGATGGAGGTTTTCTCCCAAGGGGGAGATGGTGTCCTTAGGCATTAAGGTAGATTGTGTGTGCCAAATGTTGATGGGTTGAGGGACTTGATTTTGAAAGTGGCACATAATTCATTCTATTCACCCTGATTCTACAAATATTTATAGGAATTTGAGGAAAGTGAATTAGTGGGGTTGTTTGAAAAGAGACATTTCAAAGTTTCTATCTAAATATCATAATTACCAATAGGTCAAAGACAAACATCAAAGTTTACTAGCCCAAGTATTGAGATTCCTACTTGGAAGTGGGAAGAGGTCAACATGGATTTCGTGATTGGTTTGCCTAAGACTAAAAAGCATTTTGACTTCACATGGATTATTATTGATAGGATGATGAAATCGGCTCACTTCCTATCGGTTAAAATAACTTATGGTGCCAAAGATTATGCTGAATTATACATTCATAAGTTTTTTAGATTACATATGGTTCCATTGTCTAGCATTTCAGATCATGGTTCCCAATTCACTTCACACTTTTGGAGATCTTTTCAAAGAGGCCTTATACTAAAGTCAAGCTTAGCACATTCTTTCACCCATAAACGGATGGAGAAGACGACAGGACCATTCAAACTCTTGAGGATATGCTTAGGGATTATGTCTTAGAGTTTAGAAGTAGTTGGGATGATCATATTTCACTTATTGAGTTTTCTTACAACAATAGTTATCACTCTAGCATCGGGATGGAACCATTTGAGGCTTTATATGGGAGCCATTATAGATCCCTGGTTAGGTGGTTTGAATTGGGAGAAATGGCTTTATTAGGTATGGATTTTGTTATGAAAGCTTTTGGAGAAGGTGAGGTTTATAAAAAAGAGATTGAAGATGGTCTGGAGTAGCCAGAAGTCTTATTCTGGAATTAAGAAGAGAGA
The DNA here is from genome assembly GCA_038996855.1 of Solanum aculeatissimum. Lineage (NCBI taxonomy): Eukaryota > Viridiplantae > Streptophyta > Magnoliopsida > Solanales > Solanaceae > Solanum > Solanum aculeatissimum. The sequence continues at coordinate 13,463 of JBCEWC010008908.1, read as the reverse complement.
TTTTGATTTAATGTTGATGATTGGGTGTATTTAAAGGTCTCGCCCATGAAGGGTGTAGTCCGATTTGGTAAGAAGGTAAAGTTGAGCCCAAGGTATGTAGGGCCTTATAGAATCTTGAGGAGAATTGGTAAGGTGGATTATGAGTTAGAGTTGCCTATAGAGATTAGTATGGTTCATCCGGTATTTCTTGTGTCCAGGTTAAGGAAGTGTGTAAGTGATACAAACTCTATTGTTCCTTTGAAGGTTTTTGACATTGAGGAGACTTTTACATATGAATAAGTTCCGATAAATATGTTTCATAGACAAGTAAAGAGATTGAGGAACAAAGATGTAGCATCCATCAAAGTCTTTTGGAAGAATCAACAAGTCGAAAGTGTTATTGTGGGAAGATGAAGCAGATACCAAAAAGTGATATCCTTATCTCTTCCACTCTAATCAAGCCTACGATAATAAGATAATCCTATTTTGGTGTCAAGTCATATGATTCATCCCTTTCATGCCATGTTGCATGCATACATACTCATAGTGACAAGTTTCGATTAGTTTTTATGCATAAGATTGGAATTTTTTTGAAAATGGTGTTTAAGATTCAATGATGCATTATTATGGGCTGAAAGTTGTCTAATCACTCTTCTTAAGCGTATTTCCATCACATTAGGGGATGAATTTTCCTAAGAGGTAGATATTGTAATACCTTCCACGTGACTCGGGATGAATCTATGCTGTATTTCTTGAATATCATAAAATCCATGTGTTATTTGGCAAATTCGACTTCATATTCTTTTTCAGGTGGTAAAATTATGTGAAAAAAGGTAGCCTTCAATTTTTAGGTAACCGTATCAAAAATAATTTTTGTGGAATTTTCCATAACACGAAGAGTGTGCAACCTATCCACATCATGGACTTATTCCCTGATAGTACAAAAATGACTGAAACTCATTCCTAGGCTAAAACAAAGAAAATTGAACTTTGTGTGAAATTACACTATCAGGGACCCAAGACGCGTCATGCCCCTGTTTCATTTGTGTGTAAAGTTTTTTTGAACTTTCTACAAATCAAGTGAGGACAATTGGGTCATAACCCAACACCATTATACATGGGATTCCTCAAATAGTTTATCTATTTTAGTCATAATTCACTCTCAAACACTCCCAAAATCCTCCCCAAAACCCCTCATCCAGTTCTAAGATTTGTCAAGAGATTTCATTGAAGTTCAATTACTAAAGTTATTCCTTCAAGTCTCCTTCATTAATTCAATGATTTAAGGTATGTGAACTTCATCCATGGGTTCTTCCACCCATGGATCCCAACTCTCATTTTTAATGAACTTTCATGATTTCAATGCTTAATTCTTTATGGATACTTCCTATTATTTATTATGATCATGATTTAAGTTTGATTTTGTCAAGTATTAATTTGATTATGCTTGAACATCTATTAAGAATTTATCCTATGAGTTGATTTATGACTACTAAAGCTATTGATGGTATGAAACTATGAAAACTATGAAAGTCTATGGATTTTAAGATAGATTTTATGATAGACAAACCAAGGATTTTACTATTATGATGGTTGGTTATTTTTAATGCTTTTTAAAATATCATGTTTTACTTCACTCATGTCTTGTACTCTTGTGTTTCATGATTTCAAGCTTCCATGTATACACCCACCATATTTGACAATGTTTACATGATGAAGTCTCATATGTTGATTAAAGATTAATAACAAGTTATGCAAGACAAGTAAGTTGTGATAATTTATGTAAACCTAAGTATGTGTTGAATTCATGAAAAGTTCTATAATTAATAAGCAAGATTTTGATCCCTTATCCTATATTTTACCCTCATATGCAAGGTAACTGCTCACTTGAAGGGGTCAAGTATATGAATGAGTTACACTTACTATGTTGATGTATTTTAACAATTTGTTCAAGTCTTGTTTACACTCATGCTTAAGCTATGTATTCCATAAGACTAGGCATAGCAACGAATAAGGCTTAAGGCGTGGGCTGGAACCAAAGGGTCCTTATATAAAGTCTTAGTCTCATAATTATTTTCCACCATAAGTATACATTCGTTTCCTAAATGGGCTATTACTAGTGGATCCAACTAGGTCAAGTTACACTCCTTAGTGGGGTATGGTTTACCTTGGCAAGTAGACCTCTACTTTTTCAAAGTGGAGGTAACATCGGGATTTCATGTAGTAGCTTGCATGGTCTTTTATATCGATTAAGGTATCCTCCCACATATGTATTCTATGTTATGAAATTTTCACTATCTCCATGCATGTTTCGACTAAAATATTGATCATACATGTCATATTGAGCTTATATCCAATGTATATGACTATGCATCTTGTCTATTTATGGCTTATGTTCTTTTGTTGCATTGCATCCCACATATTTGATACATTCCGAGTACCAACGCATATTGTTTGCCTACATGATCTAACCATGTAGAGACCAAAGCTCCTATTCATCCACCTCCTCGTGGATAGTACGTTGGTTTGAAGATTGCTATTGGTGAGTCATCTATTCCAGGGACAACAACCACTTTGACTCTTGCTTATGTTAAGAATTGTTTACTTTTAGATATTTGTTTTTTAGGGTGATCCCGTGAAATGTCTTGGCCCCCTCATTCCACTGATGTTAGAGGTGTTGTTGGATAATGTGAAGTGTTTAGCTTTTGAGACGCTTATGTATCTATGAGGATTTTATTTAGTACCTATCCCTTGTAAGTATTTATTGAATTTTGATGGCATGTGATGAAATTCCTATGCCCCTACATCCCCATTTCTTAGGTCCTACTTACTCTCCCCTTAGTATTTGCTTGTGATTAGATGGTGGAAATTCCTATTCCTTTTCTATCCCCATAGCATAATTCCAAAGCCTCATTTTTCCTTATTTTGAATTGTTGATGTTTGATTTATGTTTTCGCAATAAGGATGTGCTTATTTATGCTTAGAGGCTTGTTTGAGGGTTACTTTGGGTTCCCCATTCATCATGTCGCACCAAGGCCCTAGGCTTGGGTCATGACAAATGGAACCGGTCTTGAGATTTGTATACTAGTCAAAGGTGTTTCCGTGGAAGGAGCGCATAAATTGCTTAACAGATAGTCTCCATATGTTCCAACATTATAATAAGTTTAAAAAAAGTGTGCATTACCTTTTTATGGCTATAGTACGTTGGTTTGAAGATTTCTATTACCAAGTCCTTCATTTTAGGGACAACAACTACTTTTCTCATACTTAAATTAAGACTTGTTTACTTTTGGATATTTAATTTTGAGGGTGAGCCTGTAAGATGTCTTGGCCCCCATTCCACTCATGTTAGAGGTGTTGTTGGATAATGTAAAGTGTTTGGCTTTTGAGACGCTTATTTATTTATAAAGACTTCTTTTACTCCCTATCCCTTGTATGCATTTGTTGAATATTAATGGCACGTGATGAAATTCCTAAGCCCCTACACCCTCATAGCTTGAGTCCTACTTACCCTCCCCTTAGTCTTTGCTTGTGATTTGATGGTGAAAATTTCTATTCCCTTCCTATCCCCATAGCATGAGTCCAAAGTCCTGATTTTCCTTAGTTCTGAATTATTGATGATTGATTTATGCTTCCATAAATAATAATGTGCTTACTTATGCTTAAAGCCTTGTTTTGGGGTTCCTTTGGGTTCCCCATTCGTCATGTCGCACCTAGGACCTAGACTCGGGTCGTGACAAATGAAACTAGTCTCGAGATCTATGTACTTTTCAAAGGAGTTTCCTTGCAATAAGTGCACAAATTGTTTAACTAAATAGTCTCCACATATTACAACATTATTGTAAGTTTCAACAAAGTGTGCAATGTTGTTCTTTGGATTTCCCTTTTCATCAAATTGTTAAAGCTTTGGAGGTTGGTAACCTTCAGACATCTTTAAAAAATTGATTCTTGATGTGTGTGGCTTGGAATAGGTAAACAAATACTTTGAAGAAGCATCATACTTATCCTTAATAGTCCCCATAATGAAGTCATTTGGTTGATGAATAGGAATTCACCCCTCGGAAAATACTTGCAGTTCATCACCATTATGTATTTGATTTGTAGGAAACTCTCCCTCTTTTGTATAATGGGATGTTTTTCAGGTGCATCACTTGAATCCTCTTCCATGATGTTTTCAACTTTGTCCATCAACTTGACAATTCAACTATCTTGATCTAGTAAAACTTTTGTCAGACTTTCAATTGCCTTAGGAAAACGTCCCAGTTTCTTTTTAATAGTCGAAGTGTTTTTCACCATTGTTTGGATGACCATTAAAGATGATGGAGTAAAGCATGTATTTTCCCTTAAATTGAAATTTTATTAGAACAGGTTACGAGGAGTTCCTGGAGCAGATCAAGTGACTAAGGCATCATCTTTGTTTTACCTAGTATAATATTTTGTTCTAAAAGGATTGAGTCGAGACAATGTCTTTTCAACAATATCTGCTATATTTTCTCCTTCTTCCAATTCATTCAAAAATAATCTTACCCCCTTTGAAGATGAAAGGCATACATTAGGAACTGATGCGAATTGCACTTCAAGTATTTGTTGTCCTAGCAAATTTTCTTTGTTCCTAGTTGTAATGACCTTACTTTAGGGCCTAGTCGTCACACATTGATGAGACATATGTAGGCGCCTCATCCAAGCCATCTTCATATATCAAGCATATCATAGGTAATGACATAAAGATAGATAGAAAACTAAGGGGAAACGGGGCTAAGGACTACAAGTTTAAATCATAATGAAATAGAATAAAATGGATACAATCGTAGTATATGTGTCCAACAATACCTCTAACATAAACTTTATGAAGGATAACATATGTTCAAGCTCACCCTCAAAATACAATCATAACAACAGAAATTATACAACTGAAAACTAAATAATCTTAATACATCAGACTAGAAATTGAACTAGGATGTCATCCTCGAATTAAAGGATTCACCAACTTCCGGTGTGACACTCTGGCGGATATTAAGAAGCATCGATTCCTACATGATTAAACAATGTAGGCACAAAAGTATGTGTCAGTACTTTGAATGTACTGATATGAAGGTATGAAATGCATGATACGAAAATGATGATAAAATGATTCATACTAAATCTCATGTTAAAATCATACATTTGCAAGGGTGTTAGTAGTCATAATCAAGTCAATGTCATTTAAACATAAAAAGGTAATCCTTAAATGGAACTTAGAAAGATACATAAATAAACATAGTCATGAATAAGAAAATCATATATGGTCATGCACAATTTTAATAGCAATATTCTTAGGTGAACAATGCATCACTTTACATCACAAACTATTTTATTATAAAAGAAACATTGGTAATCATAGTGGAATCACTTTACATATTTGAATACATAATCATATACCTTTAGAAGAAAATACCATTTGAACTTGTAAATCCATGGGTCATAGGAACCTTAAAATACTTTTCGTAGTAATAGACATTTGGACATCACAAGAGAAAACAATTGTAAATCATCATAAGAGGGCATCTTGAGGATATGACAAGAACCTGAACATATGTGGGAAATAAAATGAAACGATACATCATGATCTTCATAAATGAGATTCTTAAAAATATACAATAGAATTAAGCTCAATATGACATGCATAAGGATACTTTAATACAAACTTACATGAAACATAATTTCTTTATATCATACATACGTGGGAGTAGACCATAACCGACATAGACCATGTGAGCTACCACATGGAATCCAATGAACTTCTTCCATTGAAAAAAGGCCAATGCACTCCATCCATTGGGAAAAGGGGAATCTACTTGCCAAGGTAGATATCCAAAACTTTAGTAACATCACAATTGCATCTTTGAGGAACACTATGGCTTACGTGGATCCACTAGCCACAATGGATCCTATGGGGCACATAGTTAAGGAGACAAAGGATTGCTACTAGAATTTCCTTATCGAATCTCACCACAATGTCTCACTTGGATCTAATTCATTCCCACAGAATACATTTGAAAATATATGTATAATTCTAATCATCATAAACTTAAAAACATAGCTTTAACATCATATACATATAGGAGTAGCTCACCTTAACTTAAGATCCACATGTAGGGCTTGCCCTCTTTTTAAAAAGGATCTATCTTTAACATAACTTTGAGGAATTCAAAATATCATAACTTTTAACTTTCATAAACTTTCATAACTTTATAATTGAACCCTCGTCTTTGGAAACTATTTCTCCCTTTCAAAACTTTACTTCAATAGTTGGGTGAACTCATGGAAGTAAAATTTAAATCATGTAACTCAAGAGGACAATGCATCAACGGATTAAAAATCAGCAATTAAATTATAAATAAAGATAACATAACTTTCACATATATTACGTCCAAAACTTAAGGGTCCATTCTCAAGGACTTGAAAACATGAAATATTTATATTCATCATGCATACCTAAGATAGAGTAAAAATCATTTATAACCTTTCAAGTCAATTTGACAAAATCCTTATAAAATGCTAGTTATGAGAAACATGTATTTCAACTTAACATTCATGATAAACCATCGCATGTTACCAATGTGCTTCATGTGACTTGGAATGCATCATAAAATCTGTGATGTAAGCTATTTCACAAAATCTCACAATATGCATAGACTTTGAAGCAAAGTAAAGTAGAAAGAAACTTGAGCTTTGTGGATAGAAGGGTACCACAAATCAAACTCACATACCTTAGTCGAAGAACTATGGAGAGAAATAGACTTGTATGCTTGAAGGAAAAATCTTGGAAACCCTAGCCTTATTCTTTCTTTTCTTGAGAGCCCCCTATTTTCCGTAGGAAAATTTAAAGAGTTGAAGGAATGAAGGAATGGGGTGTTTAGGGCTTATTTATGCCCTTTTGGAACTAAAAAATGATGGGATCATAAGGGACAAAATTGACCAAACTGCCCTTAAATAAAAGTTGTTGGATTCATTTACAGAACCTCGTTTACGGGTCGTAAGTCTATCCACGGGCAATAGGTCCCGCTCATTTGTTATCACATCTGAAATCCTAAAAAGTGATTTTGCTGGGCTCAAGCTTATGAACCTCCTTATGGGTTGTACTTTTGACTTACGAGTTGTGGTTAGACTCGTAAAGTCTTTTCACAGTTAAATATTTTTCTTAGTTTTCTTGGTCTCATTCCACGAAGCTCCCTACGGGTCGTATCCTCCTTCATGGGCCGTCTGATATCACGTAAGTCACCTTCCAGCAAACTCTAAATTTCTTTCAAGTCAAGGCCCTCCATCTATGAACCCACTTACGTTTTGTAAAATATTACACGGGACGTAAAGCCCTTCGTAACTCCATTCTATACTTAGAAAAATTTCCATTTTCTAGGACCCCATCTACGATCCACTATTACAACACGTAGGACACGTCACGACCCATAACTCTCCTCATACTTCACTTCCAGTCTTTAAACTTCCCCAACACCCAACCTACGAGACCTTTGTATAGTCCGTGAACCAAACAATGACACATACTTAGGTCTCCTGATTCTATTCCAATGGCTAAATTTCTAGCTTTTTCCTTGTCTCAACTTCAAACTTGCGGGGCATTACACTAGTGATGGGTCCCGAGCTTCCCATAGAGGCATCTAGTATGTTTTCCGCCTCAGAGGAAAACTTGGAATTAGTAGTTTTAGCAACAACAGATTTGGAGTCGATTTTTTAGATGTCATGTTAGCGTTGAAATTTGATGATCTGTGTAAAGAGATGAGAGATAGAGAGTTCCCGTTGGGCGTGCCAAAATTTTAACACAATAAATTTTTGAGTCGAGAAAAATAAATAATCAAGACAGGAAATTCGAAGTAACAAATATATAATATTCAATTTCAAAATGTAGTGGGTATTACAATTTCTATGATAATTTCATGACCCAAGAGTCCTCGATCAAACCATCATAGCATCATCACACACATCATCGATTCAAAATCGCGTAAACATAACAAATAACACATAAGTCTAGGGGATTTCGGGGCTTTGGACTCTAGCTATGGAAATGTTGTCGGGAATAGGATAAGCATGAATCACATAGCACATAGCAATTACGTTTTAAGGGGCGGGTAAGTATGGCCCAAGCTATGGGGGCAAGAGGGGTTAGGGACTTTCCACACAAGCACATTCCCAATCGAACAATAACAATAACATAAGCAAAAATAAAAGCATAACATAAGGAACCATTTTCGAACATAGGTAGTCGTATCATTGCAAGTAACACATAGCATAACGTACAATAGAGTTTGATATGTCCAACAATGCCTCTACATAAGATGAAATGGGGCCTCGACATATTCTGGGCTCACCCTCAAGTCATAAGATAAAGTAATATAAACTAAAGACATAAGGTAGATGAAATTGGGTATTGCCCTTGGAGTATAGGGCTCACCACAAGCAACACTTCAAAGTGTTCACTAGACGTCCAACGGTGGAAGGAAGTTGTCTTCGGTCCCTACATGGTTAGAACATGTAGACAAAGAGTATGGATTAGCACATATAATGCACTAAGTATGCGGGTATGTCATGAATATGCACATGATCCTATAACAAGGCTAGATGACAAGGGCACACACGGTACGAAAAGGAGTGCACATAGCCAAAGGAATTTATATCATAACAATATGTCATGTCATGTCATGATGCATGAAGTGCAAACCAACATATCATAGTGGGGATGTGACCTCTACCGACAACATGAGAGCCCAAGTGAGATACTACTTGGAATTAGACTACTTGCTAGGTAGATCCCTAGTCAACCCTTAAACAAGGGGATACATAACAAGTCAATCCCAAAAAGGGAGATAACCTATGGTGGCACATGGTTTGATGGAAAGAAGTATGGACCCTTAGAGATACTCCACCCCGACTCCAATCCCTCGGTGCTAAATCTCATCCCACGAGAATACATATACATATACAAACCTTTAAAATAAAGATTTGACCTTTCGTTCAAAACAATACATAGTTGGGCTACTAGCTAAATCATAATTCAATTCTTTCCATAATAAAGCTCAAAGGCCAACAAGAGTTTCCAAAAGTTATTTTCCAAGACCAATGCAATAGGAGTAGCTCATCTACATAGCATATCATATCATGCATCGTCATAACATATCATATCATATCGTAATGGTGTAAACACCCATAACTTCTCAAAGAGCCATAACATAGACTTGATGTGATCACCTTTAGTAATTTCCCATAAAATATCATAACGTGAGGGCCAAGCCCTTATCAATAGTTTCATCATAACAAATCTTTCATGCTCGTGAATGAAATGCATGGATGATCAAGAGTAGCATGGGTATTGGATATCATCATTTAAATCACCAATACAAGAAGTTCATATCCAAAGCATAATGAAATCATCAATTTAAAGTCAAATTCTTAATACCCATACTTAAATTGAAGAGCTAAGGGGATATGCATTTTTGAAACCTCATGAAATCATTGAAATTCATCAATTAGGGACTCCATTCACTTTGAAATTAATAAACTTGCACAGCCCATACCTTAATTTAAGTAAATCATTCATAATCTTAAAGACTCATTTGTAAAGAAATCAAAATTTATCAAATTAAAGAAAAAGGGTTTTGGGTCTTCATGGCTGAAAGAATAACCATGAATCAATCCCACATTTCTTTAATTACTCAAGAAGAATAAGAAGAATCTGAAGAAAAATCAAATTTCCCCAATTTTCCAAGCTTATCTTTAATGGAGGTTGAGAGAAAATTGAGAGAATAATTTGGAGATATTCAAGAGATTGGATGAATTAGGGTAATTAAGGTTCAATTCAGGGGTTTTAGGAGAGTTTAGAAAGACTAAAATCTCCCTAGGATTAATTATAATTACGATTTAACCATTAATAAAATAGAGAAAAATAACTAGGAACTGGAGACGCAGAACTGTTACACTGATCATACAACGGTCCATGATCCGTGAACTCGACCGTATGGCTACACTTGGTCATGACCTTGGCTTGAAATTCTTGGGAACTTTCTAAGCCACTTCACTATTGACTCACTGGCCATGAGACATCACATGGACCATGAACTTGTTCTTGGAGCCTCACTTGGCTTGGAGTTCTTGCTCAGGGTCCAAGCAAATTTTTGGACCAATCAACGGGTTCCCCCACGAACCGTGAGGCATCACACGGACCGTAAAGTGGTCCGTGGAGCCTCACTTGGTTCGGGGCCTTGGTACAATACCTAGCCCACACTCTGGATCAACCCATGGATGGGCCCACGTGTTGTAAACCACCACACGGTCCGTGGTGCCTCCGTGTGGCCTTGCCTTAGCCAACTTTGCCCCTTTCTTTCCAGAATGCTTTCGTGCACAGATAGCCTAACCGTAATGACAATAACTTCCATATACAAACTCGGATTTGAGTTAAACCAGTTGCGTTATGAAGATACCTTAAAGAGCTTCATTTTGATAGGTCATAGTCCACACAGTTCATCTTGTACAAAGAGATATAGCCATTTAAAGTCAGTACTTCCACAAAACATCAAGCAAACTTAACCAACGCGATTCCTTTGAACATGGCCACATAAGTAAGACCAATGATGGTCACTAGCCAACCAAAACAGGTTCAAATAGACCTTGATCAACCATTACAAAATTCAAAAAATTTTAGGTCGTTACATCATCGCCCCCTTGGAAATATTCGTCCTCGAATGGGCTAGAACAAGGCTTGAAGGATTGAATCAAGTAAGAAACATTATCAACACAACTTATAACGGATCATGCATTAATTCAAAATCCATTCAAAACATATGTCAAGACATCATTTAAATTATTTTCATGCTCATGTATGCATGCAATGTCATGACACTCAAGAATTAAAGAATTAGGACCATTCGAAAAGAGAGATAAAACCTAGTACCTTAGGCTTGAGTAGATTGGAAAATATAAGGGTACCGCTTCATCATGTCCAACTCCGCTTCAGCACTCTCCACTTGTTGGTTTCTCCAAAGTATTTTGACCGAAGCTATCCTTGTTGTGAAGTCTCTTGACTTCCCTCTCCAAGATCTCAACCGGCACCTCTTCATAAGTCAAATTGTCCTCAACCATCACACCCTCCAAAGGTGTAATTGCCTTAGGGTCACCTATCAATTTCCTCAACATCAAAACATGGAACACAGAATGAATAGAGCTCATCTCCAAAGGCAAATCCAACTTATAAGCCACATTGCCATTTCATTCAACCACCTCATATGGTCCGATATACCGAGGGCTCAACTTGCCCTTTTTTCCAAATCGCATGATGCCCTTCATAGGAGATACTTTCATATAAACCCAATCACCCACAAGAAATTCAAGGTCTCTCTTCCTCACATCCAAATAGGACTTTTGGCGACTTTGAGCCGTCCTCAACCTCTCCCTAATCAACTTCACCTTTTCTATGGCCTCAATAATCGAGTCCGGGCCCAACAATGTCGCCTCACCTATTTCAAACCATCTCAACGGAGATCTACACCTCCTACCATACAAATCTTTGAACAGAGTCATACCAATGCTAGCATGGAAACTCTTATTGTAGGAAAATTCGATAAGTGATAGGTGATCATCCCAATTTCCTTTGAACTCCAACACACAAGCCCTTAACATATCCTCCAAGGTTTGAATTTTCCTCTCAGCTTGTCCATCGGTTTGGGGATGGAAAGAGGTGCTTAACTTGATATTGGTGCCAAGTCCCCTTTGAAATGACCTCCAAAAGTGAGAAGTAAATTGGGTACCATGATCCAATATGATAGACCTCGGTACACCATGCAATCTCACCAATTCCTGAATATATAATTTAGCATAATCCTCGGCATTATATGTAGTCTTGACCGGTAAGAAGTGAGCCGACTTAGTCATTCAGTCTACAACCATCCATATTGAGTCAAACTGTTTATAAGTATAGGGTAACCCAACCACAAAATCCATATTCACATCCTCCCACTTCTAAGTAGAAATTTCAATATCTTGGGCCTCATACCACTGGGGTGTCTAAGTTCAACAATGCTAGAGTGTGGGACTTTATGATACAGGGAGAGTGGAATGTGAACAAGATCCATTTATGTGTTCCCCCTCATCTGATTCCTCTTGTGTTGGCACACTCTTTTCAGTTTGATCCCAGTTGTTTAGATAAGGCTGATTGGACTCTTACTGGAAATGGAGAATTTAAATGCTCTTCAGCCTGGGAACTGATTAGAAAAAAGAGGAACAGAGACAGCTTTCACAGTAGATACTGGAACAAATTCATTCCTTTTAAGTGCTCCTTCCATCTTTGGAGGACTCTAAGAGGAAAGATCATGACCAATGAGAGCCTTATCAGATTTGGGAAGCAACCAGTGGGGTGTTTTTGTTGCTTACAGCAGGGACAAGACGACATTGATCATATCTTTGTCACTGGCCATTGTGCAAGGCACATCTGGAAGGCAGTTTCTGCTGGTCTTGGTATTCCTGATAACCAGTTTTCTCTCCTTCATAGACTGCACAGTTGGTGGACTGTTAAGAGAAATAATGAGGCTTATAATCTAGCTACTCTTGCTGTCCCCATTTTAGTCTGCTGGAATCTGTGGAAGAATCGATGTGCTGTCAAGTACGGGGGAAAGTCATCAAATGTGACAAGGATTAAATTTTCTATTTATAAAGATTTATGGCTTATCCTTCATTCTGCTTACCCTTATATACAGTGGCCTTGCAGCTGGAATGAGTTAGTTAGCATGGTGTCATCTTGTGTTCATGAATACAATATTTGTAAGGTGATTTGGAGTCCCCCTTCTCCTGGATTGGTGAAGCTGTGTACAGATGGTAGTTGTCATGGGCCCTCGGGCAGTCTTGGTGCTGGTGGAATCTGTCGGGACAGCAAGGGAGACATAGTGTTCGCTTATGCATATTGTGTGGGCATTGGGACAAATAATTATGCAGAAGTTCATGCTGCACACTTTGGGCTTGAATGGTGTAGGCAGCTGGGATTACGGTTTGTTGTGCTTGAAATGGACTCTCAATTGGCGATTCATTGGATTCGTGGGCAAGCTGAGCCATCAGGAAATACTCATCAGGTAATTCATAAAATTAACTGTATTATTCCTTCTTTTATGTATTTCTCGTGCAGGCACATATATCGGGAAGCAAATATGGTCGCGGATGACTTAGCAAAATCTGGACACTCCCTGGCTGTGCCGCAAGTATATACATCAATTCAAGAATTACCTAGAGATGCAAGAGCTTATTGGAGAATGGACAAGTTTGGGATGGCATCCTTCAGACGCAGAAAAACAAAACGGATCAAAAAGCCTCCTTGAAGATCTGTCAGCCTACAAGTGTTCATCTTGGATATAATCTCTATTATAGCTATTTTGAAGACTTAGTGTAGGTATATTTTGTAAGGGGAGAGTCTCCCTTGTTTATGGTTTTCCTAGTTTTAGGCTTTTCTTGTG
>JBCEWC010008907.1:0-19351 GCA_038996855.1 Solanum aculeatissimum | reverse complement strand
TCTTAGGATCTTCAAGGATGAAAGAGGATCCTTGAATCAAGTCCCACATACCTTAATTCTACTAACAATAAGCAAAGTCAAACTTAGTCAACGTCTTCTTCCCCGAATTCTACAAGCTTGCTTCAATGGAGGCTAAGAGATTCTTAGGATTTCAAGAGAGAGTATAGGAGAGTTTGAATGGATGATTGAGGGTTTGGGGAATGTTTTAAGGGTTTAGGAGACCTTAGGGAACCAAAAATGGGCTTAGGCAAATATTAAATCACGAAAATACAATTAATAAAATGTAACTTCCCGAGACTAAGCAAAGTGAAACGGCAGCTACAGTGCCTGTTTCACTGTATACGAGGCGTTTAAGCCTCCATCAACCAACACTTAGACAAATTTTCAGCGCGAACTCTTGGAGGTCTTTCTGTAACACTTCACGAAAAACTTGATGAACCGTTTTGGGTGTGACTATCCATGTGGGGGTTTTGTCAGCCTACACTTAGTCCCCTAAACACGTCCATGGCTTGGCCTAGTCACTGTCCAACTTGACGGGATAGTGGACGAGCCGTCCAAGGTCTCGTTGACCTATACTTATATTAGGGGTGGTTCCGGGCCACCCCTAGCTCACTGGACTTCTTGAGGACACCCTAGACGGACCATGCAAAGTTTCACGGTACCTATCCCTGTCCTTGGCCACTTTTCTGAGCCTATCTCCAATGTCTTCCGAATTTCAGACAGTCTCACTATTTGGGCCATATCTCCAAATTGAGTTAAACCAGTTGTGTTGCAAAGATAACTCAAAGATCTTCAATTATGATATGTAGTAGCCCACATGGTTCATCCCACATCAAAAGTTATGACTATTTGAATTACACTGCCGAAACTGTCCCTCTAGGCCACCAACTAGCCCAATTTGCATTCGGCCACTTAAACTAATCCCGTGGCTAGCAAAACTCAACCATGTCCAGTAGTACATAATATAAGGCCAATCATAAGGAGATTTTGAAAATTTTCGGGTTGTTACAAGAATATGATTATTTCTACCTGTGTATTTTCTCCTTTTATATTTTCTAGTTTTTGTGTTATTTTCTCACTTTCTTTTATCCATTCGGTAGTTTTTCTTCTTTTATTTTGTACTCTTACTGCTCCTACTTTCTTCTTGCATGAGGTCGTAAACCACCAGTGAGTTTTGGTTATTATATGTGGATAAAATCTTACTAGAAATGGCATTCCAAATAGTATATCATTTGTTGCAAATTCGAAAGTATATATTTCTTCTATAGTAAGGATCTTGTCCCATATCTGTATTTTTATATTCTTTGATTTATGTGTTATCATGCTTTCTTTATTATTAAATCCTGTTACTATTAATGGTATTGCTAATTTTTCCCATTTTTCTTCTGGTAGGCAGTTATATTTACATATATTAGCTTCTGCTCCTGTATCTATCATAGGTGTATAGTATCAATTATAGTATCCTTCTAAAATTATTTTAGTTAAGTATGTATATTTTCATAATATTGTTCTTTTTATTATTACATTTTTATTTGCATATGTGATTATTAATTGTTTATCTTCAAGGCTGTATGGTTTTACTGTTTCTAACCATTTTATTCCTAAGGTAATATTTTTATTTCCTTGGTAGATTTTGAATTTTATTCTTATAGGTATTCCTCCAACTATTATTTCTTTTATATCAGTTTCTTCATTTCTTATTATTATCCCTGGTAATTCTGGGTTTGTACTTTTACCTATGATTTCGTCTTCTCTTATTAACTCTCTAGTTATGTAGTTGTCTTCTTTCCCTATATTTACCAATATTAAATATTTTCTTTCGTCCATAATCCCTGTTATATGGTTAGATTTTACTTCTTCTCTATTTTATTCTGCTAGTAATTTTGGTAATTTTTGGGGTATCCTATAATCTATTCTACTTGACAACTCATTTTAGATGATTGTGGTGTTTCTATTGTTTCTTTACTATAACTTATTCTTTTTGATTCTGATGTACTTAATCTTTCTCTTACTATTTCTAAATCTTCTTCCATATCAATTTCTTTATAACTATAATCATTATTATCTATTACCGTTACTATCTGTTCAAATGGATTTCCTATTTTTATTTTATTTATTTTATTCTTTGCTGAGATCTTATGATCTGTTGTTAATACATATAGGTTTTTGCATCTTGCCGTAAATATTTTGCTTCCTGGGTTAGTTCTATTCCTGACATTCTCCAGTATAAGACTAGTGATCTATCTATATTGTGATCTTTTAATGCTACTGAATAATTAACACTTATAATAAATTTGAATTTTTGATATATAAGGTTTCCCTTAACTGCACTTATTACACTTTTTCTATAGGTTGTATTATTCTATCATCTGCTAAGTATATTTCTATAGGTGTATCTATTCCTTCTCTAAAACAAGCTTTTATTAATATTTCTGTTCCTCCTAGGTGTACATATTTTAGTGGGGTTTTTTATTTTATTTTCTCAATTTCTTTGTTTATTGCTCTTTTATTTATTATTGGTATTCTAGCTTTTCCTTTAGCGTATTTACAATCTATTATATGTTCCTTTTGACTTTTTACATAGTATTGTTTGAACCACTGGTTTTATCTCATGGTACAATATTTTTGCTATTGCTGCATAACATTTTATGAAAAATAATGTTCCGCCAGTAATTTTTTTGTAAAGTAAAAATGCTTTGTGTAGTTTTGGAATCATAGCTACTTCATTTCTATCTTTAGTATATACTGTATTTAATAGTTCAAAACTGTAGCAAGTTGCTACTAGATTGACATTTGTTCCTGGTTGTGCTATTAACTTATTATATCCTTGTAGGTGTTGGGTGATATAATTCGTAGTTGGGTTTGTAGCTATTTTAGATCTGGGGTTTTTGTTTAGGAAAGTTTGGATTTCATAGATATTATCTATGTATTTTTTGGATATGTAGTTGTAGATTTTCTTATCTTGCTCTAGGCATTCTTTATATGTGGTAGTTTGAGAGGATATGATTTCTTTTCTTGGTGGGTGGGGGAGGTTTTATTCTTGTGTTTTTCTCCTTTCAATTTACATGTTAATTGTTACACTAAAAAAATATCAGTCAAATTGAAATTCACTTTTTAGCTTACTTGAGGAATTATGTGTGTCAATTGATAGTTACCTATTTGAATCTGAAGGTCATATCAGCTTCAATTTGGCTTTTTGCGTGAGCAAGATCAATCGATGTTCAACAGAAAATAGCATAGACAAACAGCCGTGTCCTTATTTTTGTTAAGAAAAATCACGTTTGACCAATTGATATATGTCTCTCAGAAAACCCAATTGGTTAAATAGACTGCAAGTTATGCAAGAACAGTATGGTGTTGCAACATTACGGATAAGTTCAAGTCCATAATCATTTATTGAAAGAAACATGGAATGATGATTTATGGTTAGTTTAGTGTAGTGAACAAAAATCTAGGAGGAGATCTAATATTTGGTAATCCTAATAACATTCTTGAGTTGTCCATATTAGCACTTTGGTCTATCTTGATTGATCTATTCTTTGAAGGAAATCTGAATACATCGACTTTTGTTTGACAAGTTAACTATGACTTCAAACAATACTAGCAGATAATAGGGTCATTCTTCTTGAATTTCTGTATAGAGCTGTAGCGTCCTTCAAAACATCTTGTATTCATTTTTTTCCATACATTCCACCAAACACACGCAGGTATCATCCTCCACCATTATGGAGTCTACCACTCCTGTTAAAGCAAGAGCCTCCTAGGTACACAAGGTAATATTTCTAGTGAAAATCCATTTCACATTGATTTATGATATAGTGAATGTGACTATTCTCTTTCAAGCACTGATCACTTGGGACTTAAAATTAAGGAGGGATCTGTATATAAAGTATCCAACCATATGTCATTGGAGATTAGTTTTTTCCTTTAGTTAGTGTCACAGTCCTTTTTCTATGAGCTTTTTCGTTTCTAGTACATTTGTGAGCTAACTAATTTACAGATATAAGAGCTCTTTGAGTGAAGCAAAAAGAAGAAACTCAGAAAGGGATCTGACAATTTTTAGGCATTAAAAAAATAATAAGACAAAAACATTACTTATTTATAACGCTGGATCCCTGCATAATTTTATTTGGTTTTACTGGATCTATGCATTTGGGTAGGTGATGCTGATGCATATGCCGTGGAGTCTCTTTTCACTCTGCCACCTTGTATGATGATATGTTAGTGCCCAAATGTCACATCATGTGGACCAACAAAGTAGTATATCTTAATGATACTTGTTACGACCTGGGTGATTCGTCTGATGTTGTATGATCTGCCAAAGAGAATGAGCCACCTGGACCATTTTTGTGAGATAAGAGCAATTCTTTTTCAGTCTATGGATTCTTTGATTTGCCAAAGCACTTCAAGTGAATTGGTATCAATATTCTAATTGGTATTTTCAACTGGCATATTTTCTTAAGCTACTGATTCAAGCAAAAGTAGCATGAACAATGATGCATCTGATTATTAGGAAATGGTCAACGTACTTGCCATCAATTCTTAGAAAATATCATGATCAGGAATGTTTATGTATAATTCAAACTCAGGCTAACATGTTTTTGTTGCTTAAGAAGTAGCTTTCAATAGTTGTCTAGTTGCTGAGTATTTTAATTTATAAGCCACATTTATTGTATCTTCAACCTAAGCTCATGAATTATCTGCTCGTACAGAAGAAAACTGTAGTTTATATATGGCGTCATATTGATTAAAAAAAATCTTAATTGCTTATCCTGCAAAACTTTTATACCTAAATACCAGCTTCTTCCATTTGCAGGAAAAGAAAATCTGGTATAGCGTTTTGTTTAGAACTAAATTTTTTCTTGTACCACCAGTGAAGATGAATTTTTCGCCTTGAATAAAATGCACGAATTTTCCACGGTGGATGGTTTTTCTGAGATAATTGAATCTTAAAGTTCATTGCAAGTGAACCCTCTGTGGGGCTTTTCTACATTCAGCAACATACTCAGAGTGCAGTGCCCAACCATATCAATCTCAAGAACATTATTGCGAGGATTCTATCATTGTGAAGATACTGGTGCCCCAGTTGCTAATGAGATGATTAAAGATCTGAGACATTCTCTAGCTGTCATGTTAAGCAACTGAAAAAAGAATTAATGGGGCAACCTGATTCGACTTTTTAGATAGGGAGAGCTAGCTCTTGGAGTCCTGCTACTTCTCATCTCTCAAACAGAGACGGATCTAAAATCTAAACTTAATAGGTTCAGGTTTTTAGACTGAATCCACTAATGAGGTCATCTGCCTCTGTTTCAGGTCAGCAAAAGAGAAAGCTAATGCATTATGAGTTGCAGAGGTGAGTTTTCCATTATTGTTTTCAGAATTGTTGTTATCAAGTCCAGCTAATAACGAGCTACAAGTGAATAAAAGCGATCAACTACAGTACCCTTTATCAGAAAACTATGAGAAAGTTATGGCTGATAAAGAAGCTAGGGAGAAAATGAGGATTGGTGAACACACTAGCTTGATTAAATGAATACTTCTCTCACTAAGAGAGCTTTGCTTGTACCATTATTCGTCATCTTTCTATTACATTAATAAACATTCAAACAAAGTACAGAGGCTTGAATTATGCTTATACTTGAGCTGCTAAAAAATAGTAGCAACACTCCTTTTTTAAAATATTTTTTTTCCATTGTATTGAGCAGCTACACTGAACTAAATGCAAAGGACTTGGTCCTTGTAAACAATAAAAGAAACTAAACAAGTTAATAATTGCGGAGACAATTATTTAACGTGGAAAAGCTCCTTGCTCAAGGGAGGAACAACCACGACCTGTCCAACAGGAATTTCAAAACAAACAATCCACTAGAAGAATGAGCAAAGTAGTCAAATACAACACCCTAGGTTTATTTACCTCACTATCACTCCATTCTCTCCTGTAGTCTCATTACAGGACCTGAGCAACCACAATGGTAAAGTCTACCCTGCTATCTCTTTGATATAGTTAGACTTCTATCCACAACTACCTCAAGAGTAACACACTCTACAAGGTTTCGCCTTCTAAACAAAAGGAAATGTAACACACACACACTGATCAGATTTTCTTTATAAACTAGGAATTGATCTTACATTTCTTACAGCCTACACACTGGAGTTCATACTTAGCATGCTTTGTCATTTGCTTCGATCAGGTCCTCAGTGTGCTACTGCTTCACTAACACTTCATTAAAAGCCAAGAGAGAACTTTTGGAAGGTCTGAATATGTCTTTTGTGATTTTCCAAAAATTACTTTGTTCAAGGGTCTTTGAGCTTCTTTTATACCATGAAGTGTTACTGGATGGACCGCTGTCCTTCAGTACACCTCTGATTGATATCTCAGCTACCACAACAGCTTTAACAGCTGTGCTCCACCAGTGCGAACCATCGACAACTTGATATGCAGCCTGGTGTTCATCTGGTCCTTGCTGCAGTTTGTTGTCATAAAAAACTTCACTTCAATCTCAACTCAACAATTTCCCCCTTTTTTGGTGATGACAAACTGTAGCTGGGTAATATGACTTCTCCCTGAACTGAACAACAATTCTCCATACTTCCACATGTTCCCCCTGAACAGTAGTTCCCCCTGAGCAGTAGTTCCCCCTCACTTCAGTTCCCTTTCCCCCTTGCGATGCTACTTAGAGATACATTCTTCCCCCTTTTGGCATCATTAAAACAATGCAGCAGTAAACTAAGATAAACACCACAAAAGAGAAAAGCAACGCAAAGAGAGAACAGTAAAGAGAAACACAGGTATACAAGCATGAATCCATTAAACAGAGAAAAACTTTACAAGCACCAGTGAACATCAACGAAAACATTCATAACATAGCACTACATAAGAGATACTCAAGACCAGGTACAAAATAAAATGAGAGAGAGACAGACAAGGACGTAAGTAGAACAAGGCAGATAAACTAGAGGGCAGAGGGTTTGGGAGCAAAGGACTGAAGAAGCAAGGTTAGACTAGCATTGGAGTCCTCATAGGCCCGAAGAAGTTGTTGGGTGAAGGACTTGATCTCCTGAGCCTGCTGAGCATTCACTTCTTTTAGCCTGACCAGCTCATCCATACCTGGTCCCTCAGGAACACCCACAACCACTCTAGCCTTGAGAGACAACAATTCTGCATCCTTAGCTCCCAGAGAAGCAGTCAACTCCTCGACCCGGTCCTTCAAAGCCTCTTGCTGAGCCAGAAGCTCCGACACCTGTGACTTACAAACACCAGCATGCCCTTCACTACACTCACATTCAACTAGTGTTCTCTGAGAGAAGGACTGCTTCACTGTACCAGGTACCCCACGACGCAGTCTGATCCCGAAATACTCAAATACATTGTTGAGAAGATAACCATAGGGCAAACCATACCGACCCTCTTTTTCCGTGAGTACTTTAGTCATGTGTTCCATCATGACTGCTGGAAGATTGATGGCTTCCAGCTTGCTGAGGGCCTTTATAAGAAATAGGTCCGCCATAGTAGCAATTGTTCTCTTCTCAGACCGAGGCAGGAGAACCTTGTTAACAAACTCAAAGTACAGCTGATACTACCCCTAGAGAAACTTCTTGGAGAAAACACAAGTTGTCAAATTGTGGATCTTATCCGCTTCAAGAAGAAAACCTTTGACCGGAGCGCAATCCACCACACTGCGTATTCCTTCCCTATCCACCTTCAAGATGGAACCTAGAACCTCCTCATCTACCCTGAAAGAAATGTCCCCAATAGAAGTGACAAAGCTACCATCCTCCTGAATCTCCACATTGTTATAAAACTGTCGGGCTTCCCATTCATGAAGCGTGGGAACCGGCCAGTCAAAAAGGTGATCCCACCCCTGAAGAGAGATGGAGTCTACCCGGTCCCGCATCCTAGCCATACTCTTCGCATTGAGTTCAGATACCCTCCTACTCAAGAACTTTTGTTTTGTAAGCAGCTGCATACAATCTTCCCTGCTGCTTCCCTTATCAAGTCTGACCTTTTTAGCATGTGAACCTAGTTCCCGAATGGAAGCAGGGTCACTCCGTTTCGATTTCTCAGTCCCATGTTTTGGGGACTTCCCAGTCTCTTTGACAGATTGTGACTTTTTGGACACAGGAGCAGTAATTTCAGTTTTCAGCCTTAGACTCACAAAATAATCATAAGACCCAACATTATCACTTTCTGCAATATCATCTAAGGAGACCAACTTCTCAGACGAAACAACCTCTTCCTCCACTACAGAGGTACTTCACAACCTTCGTTTGGTGACCGTTTTTGCTTTGCTTGCAGTAATGGCATCATGAAGGCACTTCTTCTAAGCATGCCTAGTGGAATAAGACCGAGCACGTCCCTGAGGGATTGTAGGCGCAGGCTGCTTGCCTTGAGTAGGACCAGTCTGGTCCTTGGATGAAGAGGGTGCAATGTCAGGCAGAGAAATACAACGTTGAAGGCGCCGGACCAAAGGCATTTCATCTTCATCCTCAGAAGAGTGATCATCATCCAACAACACGTCCAACGGTTGAACCACACTGCTAGGGTGCGATCAAACCGTGGGGTAACAAGAACGAGTTGTAGATCTGGAGATCGTGAACCTTCCCGCTGAAATGTGTCATCATCTTTGAGAGACATAAGCCCCTTCGCCACCCACTCAGGTCCTTCGATTAGAATATTAGACTCGGTGACCTGGTCCTCTAGAAGATCGCCATCAAAATGCTTTTCAGATATGGAAGAAGAACCAGGACTGGTATGGGAAGAGAGACTAGGGTCTTCAACCGGCAGAGTGTGGATGCACTCAGGCATAGAGGATGGTTCTGGAACAGATGGTGTAGGGACATGAACACGATAGGGGAAGTGGACTGAAGACTGTAAATCAGGAGGGGAAGAGGGTGAAGGTGACAAAGGGGATAGAGGACGAGAGAGGACCAGGAATTCATCCAGTTTCAAAAACATGGATGATGGTGAAGACTGAGAGGAATCAGACTTATGCAAAGTAGGGCCTTCAGTCCCTTGGGATGCATCCTTCTCAGAACTGGAACTTTGCTTCGTCATTTTGAAGGCTTGAACGAAAAATGCAAGGAAGAAGAATAGGGGTCAGAAAAGAAGAGAAAGATGAAATCTTTTTGGGGTGAGAATGAGGAAAGATTGGTGTAGAAAAGGGGTATAAGTAATAATGGGATAGGATGGCGTCTGAAAGATAATAGGGTGTGACGCTTAGAGAGGCAGGAAGAACAGGCGTCTGTTTAGAAAAGTTGAACGGATGGGACAGGTTCTGAGCATCTAAGTTAAGCACTAATGCTATGAAAGGAAAGCTAACCTGATAGGGAGTCAGGTCCCTGATTCACTGATGCTGATGAGTTCCTCTATTGAGTTGAACTAATGCTTATACTCCTGTGCAAATCCGTACAGACCTACAAAATAGACAATAACTTTTATCTCTTGTGAAGGCTCACTCAGATACCTGTGCACTATCTTTTAGCTTAGAGAGAAAAATATAACTAAGAATTAGTGAGAATCTGCAGCCAAGGGTTTTACCAACCCCAGGTGTAACCTGTTAAGCTCGAATTGATCCCGACTCAGAGGTTTTGTGAAGATGTCAGCAATTTGGTCTGTCGTACTACAAAACTGCACAGTGATAGTACCCTTTTCAACCTGGTCCCTGAGAAAATGATGACGTACATCTATGTGCTTGGTACGCTTGTGCTGGACAGGATTTTTTCCCATGTTGAGAGCACTAGTATTATCGCACAATAAAGGGATTGTGCTGACCAGGACACCAAAATCTTCAAGTTTCTATTTAATCCACAAGAGCTGAGAACAACAGGCAGCAGCTGCTACATATTCAACCTTTTCTGTGGATCGAGCAACTGAATTCAGCTTTTTTATTCCCCAGGATATCAGTGATGAACTTAGGAAATGAGCCATTCCAGAAATGCTCTTGCGGTCCACCAGGTACCCTGCAAAATTAGCATCTGCATACCCTATTAGGTCAAAACAGTCCCCTGCTGGATAAAATAGAGCTAAATTGTCAGTCCCATTTAGATATCGGAGAATTCTCTTTGCTGCTTTCAGATGAGATTCTTTTGGAGATGACTAAAATCTAGCACACATTCCCATACTAAATACAATGCCAGGTCTACTAGTAGTTAAATACAGTAGGGACCCGATAATTCCCTTATACATGGTAGCGTTTATCTCATAACCTGACTCATCGGTGTCTAGTTTGGAACTGATCCCCATAGGAGTCTATGATGGCTTTGCATCAGTCAGTTGATACTTTTTCAACAATTCCTTGATGTATTTTTCTTGGCATATGAAAGTTCCTCGTGGGGTCTGCTTGATCTGCAGTCCCAGGAAGAAAGTAAGTTCACCCATCATGCTCATCTCAAACTCACTTTGCATCAGGTCCTCAAACTCCTTACAGAGTGAATCAGTTGTAGCTCCAAACAGTATGTCATCAACATACACCTGCACAATTAACAAATTTCTCCCTCTAGCTTTGAGAAATAGGGTGTTATCAATCTTATCTCATTTGTATCTATGATTTAGAAGAAATCCTGATAGCCTCTCATACCAAGCTCGAGGAGTCTATTTGAGACCATACAGAGATTTGTCCAGCTTCATCACATGGTCTGGGAGTTCAGGATTCACAAAACCAGGAGGTTGCTTGACAAAAACTTATACTTTCAGATTACCATTCAGAAATGCACTCTTGACATCCATTGGAAACAGTTTGAACTCCATATAAACAAAAAAGGCAATAAGAATCCTGATAGTTTCCGGGAGCAAAGGTCTCAACATAGTCAAAGCCCTCTTCTTGATTGAAACCCTGAACCACCAGTCGAGATTTGTTTCTGGTAATGGTGCCATTTTCATCCAACTTGTTTCTGAATACCCACCTGGTTCCTATCACAGTGCGATCGGATGGTCTTGGAACAAAATGCCACACCTTGCTCCTTTGAAATTGTAGTAATTTCTCCTGCATGGAATTCACCCAATCAGTGTCTTTTAGAGCTTCTCTGAAATTCTTAGGCTCAATTAAGGAGAGGAATGATTCACAGGCCATTAGATTCTTGGTCTTAGACCTGGTTTGAATTCCAGAGTCTAGCGGGGAGACCAAGTTATCCATGGTTCAATCACTTCTATTGATGGTCCTTCTGACGGTAAGTCAGGTCCTCCAAAGATGTCTTTAGCATCTGGATTCTCTTCATTTGTAAGGTTTGTATCCATTGGATTTCTTTCACCCAACTCCTTGATATGCTTTTTAGAATCAACATCATCTTGATCAGATGATGTCTCACACCATTCTACTTCATCAAAGATGACATGAACACTTTTTTCGATGCATGAGGTCCTTCTGTTAAAAACCCTGTATGCTATACTATCTGCAGAGTACCCAACAAACACTCCTTCATCACTTTTTGAGTCGAAATTGCCTACATCAGTCTTCCCGTTGATCAGAATAAAACATTTACATCCAAAAGCCCTGAGATGAATAACATTTGGCTTTCTTCCTAATATCAGTTCATATGGAGTTTTGTTTTTAAGAGACCTGATCAAGCACCTGTTAGTGACATAACAGGCAGTACTCACTGCTTCAGCCCAGAAATTTTTGGCTAGGCCTGATTCTATCAACATAGTCCTTCCAATTTCCACCAGGGTTCTGTTTTTCCTTTCAACAACCACATTTTATTGTAGAGACCTGAGAGCAGAAAAATTATGATGAATTCCTTCTGCAGGACAGAAGGTATTCAGACTAGCATTGTCAAACTCTGTTCCATGATCTGATCTGATCCCTGTAACCTTGTTTCTTAACTGATTTTGAATTAATTTGACAAGAGCTATAAGTACCCCTTTTGTCTCATCCTTTGTTCTCAAGAACTTTACCCAGGTGAATCTACAGTAATCATCCACTATCACCAGAATGTATTTCCTTCCACCGCGAATTTGAACTTTTATAGGTCCACATATGTCAATGTGAATGAGTTCGATTGGTCGCACAGTACTGACCTCATTTTTGGACTTGAAGGATTTCTTCGTTTGTTTTCCTTTGGCACACACTGAACAAATTTTGAGATTTTTGAAATTCAGTTTGGGCATTCCGAGTACCAGGTCCTTGGCTGCTAACTTGGTCAGCAGGGAGGGACTCACATGCCCAAGCCTTCTGTGCTACAATTCTGTTGTCTCATCCTGTACTCTGAGGCAAGTGAGATTGTCTTCTTTTTCCCTCCTCAGATCAGCAACATACATGTTTCTCCACCTTTGAGCAATCAAAACTATTTCATTTGTTTCCAGATTAATAACAGTGCATCTGTCTGATGAGAATATCACTGCATTTCCCTTATCACAAATTTGAGACACACTTAGAAGACTGTATTTAAACCCACGAACATAATGCACATCTTCAATAGCTTTCTCAAATTTCTTCCTGATCTTTCCTATGCCTAGAATGTAACCCTTTCTACCATCACCAAATGAGACACATCCACCTTCAACTTCTTTCAGAGTGAGGAAGTTTTTAGTCCTTCCAGTCATGTGCTTGGAGCATACACTGTCCATGAGCCAACACTGACTGCTTCCCCCAGACTGTTTCTGCATGAAGTCATTTGTTAGTTTTGGGAACCCATTTAATTCTGAGCTCCCAATATCTAGACAAGGGCTTAATTAAAACTCCTTTGGTCCAACTAGGCAAAGGTCTGCTGCTAACATACATCCTGGGATCAGGTCCTTCCATCATTCTTTTCTTCCCATAATAAGCTGACTGTTGTCTGTTCAAAGTTCGTTGAAGAACAGGACAACTATTTTTTAAGTGACCATTTCTTCCACAGTGAAGACAGAGTAAGTTATCAGTTACAGACATATACTTGCTATAAGGATTGTAGGGAGGATAAATTTTGTTAACATACCCTAGACCATTTCTATTCAGATCCTTGAGGACATATCACCCAACAGTTTCAAGGAAGTGGTCCATTTCAAGGATTTTGTCAATTCTTTCTTGGCTTTCATCAGATCCTTCTCAAGAACAGTGTTTCTTTCCAGAGCATGCATCAGTTTATACTCAGACTCTTTTAGCTTTTCTTCCAACAGCAACTCATTTTCACTTATTTTACCTTTAAGCTTAGTGTCAGTTTTGAACTCAGACTTCATTAATTTCAATAATTCTTCCTTTTCAATTTCTAAAGTGACTACCTTAATTTCAAGGTCATTGACCTGATTAGTTAAGGAAAAATTTTCTTCCTGAGAGACATCAGCATCATTACTTAATATATCTTCCTCAGAAGTTAATTCACATATAGAGTCAATGAGAACACCAGCAAGTTTCTTTAACTTTCTTGTAGAGTACAAATATAAGTTTTCTTTTAAGTCAAGCAAAGTTACCTGGTCCTCCTCTGCTTCTTCGTCATCTGACTTTGCCATGAAGGCAAACAGGTTGTCATAGACTTCATCATCATCTTTCAGTGCCATCAGGGAGGAATCTTCAGGGTGATCTAACTCTTCAGAGTCACTAGATGAGTTTCCCCATACTCCCAGAGTCTATCACGATTCTATCTGCAACAGTCTTTCTTCTAAACTGATTAGGAACCTGATCCTTCCTTTTGTCTCTCATCACTTTCGGAGCATCCTTGTAATCACTTCTACCAGAGGGACACTCTCTGATGTAGTGCCCAGGTTTAACACATCCATGACACAACTCTTGATTGCCTTGGGGCCTGCTGCCAGTTCCCTTTTTGACAAATCCATGATTTCTCTTTATGATTTTCCTGAACCGACTTGTGAGATAGGCCATATCAACTCTATAAATTTCATCATCGCTTTGAGCATTTTGTAAGGCCAAGGACTTGTCTTTCTTTCCTGCTCTCTTGGCCATATCATGTTGCTTTTTCAACTCATTGGTTTGTAGGATCCCAATGAGAACATCCATAGTCCTTGTCTTCAGGTTCTTTGATTCAGTTATTGCATCCACTTTGCTTACCCACGACTTGGGAAGAACCCTCAAAATCTTTCTTACTTGTTTTCCCTGACTGATAGGTTCACCTAGACATCTTAGTCGTTGGTGATGGCTGAGAATCTGGTCTCTATATCGTGTATGGATTCTCCTTCAATCATCAGAAAATCCTCATACTGTGATGTGAGCATGCCAACCTTGGACTCTATCACCTATTATGTTCCTTCATGAGCATTCTTTAGAACATCCCAGATTTCCTTGGCAGAGTCACAGGCTGAAATTCTGTTATATTCTTCAGCTCCTATTCCATAAACTATCAGCTTCTTGGCATTGTAGTTCTTCTCAATGCGTTTTCTGTCGGCTTCAGCATACTGCTGTTTGGTCTTTGGAACCAGCTTGATAGTGTCTCCATCCTTGACCTCTACGGTAGGCACATAGGGACCATCTAACACAATGTGCCATAGTTCACTATCTTCTACCATAAAAAAGTCATGCATTCTGCTCTTCCACCAGCCATAAAACTTTCCATTGAACCTGGGAGGCCTTGTTTAGGACTGTCCTTCTTCAAGATTCAAGGGAGCTGCCATCTTCATAGAAATCTCTAGGTGTGAACCGTATAGAGAAACCTGCTCTGATACCACTTATTAAGCAGCTACACTAAACAAAATGCAAAGGACCTGGTCCTTGTAAATAATAACAGAAACTAAACAAGTTAATAATTGCGGAGATAATGATTTAACGTGGAAAAACTCCTTGCTCAAGGGAGGAACAACCACGATCTGTCCAACAGGAATTTCAAAACAAACAATCCACTAGAAGAATGAGCAAAGTAGTCAAATACAACACCCTAGGTTTATTTGCCTCACTTTCACTCCATTCTCTCCTATAGTCTCATTACAGGATCTGAGCAACCACAATGGTAAAGTCTACCCTACTATCTCTTTGATATAGTTAGACTTCTATCCACAACTACCTCAAGAGTAACACACTCTACAAGGTTTCACCTTCTAAACGAAAGGAAATGTAACACACACACAGAGATCAGATTTCCTTTATAAACAAGGAACTGATCTTATATTTCTTAAAGCCTACACACTGGAGTTCATACTTAGAATGCTTCGTCATTAGCTTCGATCAGGTCCTCAGTGTGCTACTGATTTACTAACACTTCATTAAAAGCCAAGAGAGAACTTTTGGAAGGTCTGAATATGGCTTTGGTGATTTTCCAAAAATTACTTTGTTCAAGGGTCTTTGAGCTTCTTTTATACCATGAAGTGTCACTGGATGGACCTCTGGTCCTTCAGTACACCTCTGAGTGACATCTCAGCAACCACAACAGCTTTAACAACTGTGCTCCACCAGTACAAACCATCGACAACCTGATATGCAGCTTGGTGTTCATCTGGTCCTTGCTGCAGTTTGTTGTCATAAAAAACTTCACTTCAATCTCAACTCAACACATTATCAAAAGACTTTTTAGTAAGGATGCATCCATGGTTAAAACATGCTAAGACCATCAACATCCAACCTGTGCACATCTTATGAGTAATCATTGTCACCACCCATTGTGATCGGATGCAAATATATATTTCACACAAATTGAGTTAAATTGGACGAAAACAAAGATTATCACTTCAAAAGTCATTTGACATGATGACAGTTTTTCATACTACTACTAATCTATTTCAATGTCATTTCAAGCCTAAGATGCAGTGTAACAAGAAGATAATAAACAACATCAGAGAAAATTTTCATTTATTTATAGTGCAATGATGAATAAATTTGACATGATTCAAAAATTAGGTGTGATGACACTCACCTAACCTACCAAGGGGAGTCAACCCTAACTTGAATAACCCCATATAGATAATGCAAACACAACAACTGCCAACTCCAAGTCTTGGATAGGATATTTCTTCTCATGAGTCTTCAATGTCTAGAGGCATAGGCAATCACCTTCCCTTTTTGTATCAAGACTCCACCCAAGAAAACCCCAGGCACATCACAATATACCATAAAACTAACACTCCCTTCGACAAGGTCAGAATAGGAGCTATGGTAAATAATACCTTGAGCTTTTGGAAGCTCTCCTCACACTTATTCGAACAATGGAATGGAACATTCTTCTAGGTGAACCTGGTCAATGGAGTTTCTATAGAAGAAAAACACTGAATGAATTACCTATAATAACTAGTTAGGCCCGCAAAACTATGAATCGCGATGGCCGAAGTGGGTCTAGTCCAATCCTAAACTACCTCAACCTTCGCTGGATAACCCTGAATACCCTCTCTAGACACAATATGATCTAGAAACGCCACCGAACTCAACCAAAACTGCACTTGGAGAACTTAACATACAACTTCTTCTCTCTAAGTTGTTGAAGTACAATCCTTAAGTGTCACTCATGGTCCGCTTTGGTCTTAGAGTAGACCAATATATCATCAATGAAGACAATAACAAAGGAATCCAAATATGGTTGGAATATAATATGCATCAACTCTATAAATATTGCTAGGGAATTAGTCAGCCCAAATGACATAACAAGGAGCTCGTAGTGCCCATACCTCATCCCGAAAGCTATCTTAGGAATGTCAGAAACCCTGATCCTCAGTTGGTGATATCTAAATCTCAAATAAATCTTCAAAAACACAGATGCACCCTGAAGCTGGTCAAATAGATCATCAATTCTAGAGAGGAGATACTTACTCTTGATTGTCACTTTGTTCAATTATCGATAGTCAATACACATTCTGATAGAGCCATCCTTCTTCTTCATGAACAAGGCAGAAGCACACCACGGAGATACACTGGGGCGTATGAACCCTTTACTCAAGAGATCTTTGAGATACTCCTTTAGCTCCTTCAACTCAGTGGAGCTATATGGTAGGGAGGAATAAAAATTGGTGATCGTCTTAAGATTAATGGAAAAGTCAATATCCCTATCAGGAGGGACTCCAGGAAGGTCTGTAGCATCAACAAACTCCCAAATAATAGGGATAGACTCCATCGATGGTTGCTCAACACCGATATAGATAAATGCCAAATAAGCAAGACAATTCCGATCCACTAGCTTTCTTGCCTGAATATATAAGATTACTTTATTGGGATAGGACCCACTTAAACCTCATAGTATGATACCCGATCTACTCAGAATGGCCAAAGTCATAGTCTTAGCATAGCAATAGAGAATGTCCTAACGAGGAGAAAGCCAATCCATCCCTAATATAACATCAAAATCAGCCATATTAAGAATAATCATGTCAACCCAAGTCTCATAGCTTGTTAAAGTCACAAGACAGGATTAGTACAATCGATCCACTATTAAGGGCTCACCTATTGGGGTCGAAACATGAACAAGAACTATCATGCTATCATATGGAAAATCAAACCCCAAGGAGAAATATGCAAAAACATAAGAATAAGTGGATCCAGGATCAAATAACACAAATTCAGGGCGATAGCAAACCAAAACAATACCAGTGATAACAACATTAGAGGCCTCAACCTTGGGTCTACCTGGGAAAGCATAACACAAGCTTCCCTGCCTTGCACTAGCAGAAGTTGCCCCTCTACCACTAGAAAATGGGAAGGCATCACCTGCTTCTCTACCTCCGATGCATCCACCTTTGTCAATATGTCCCCCACCTCGACCCTTAGTTTGCGAGGCTATACCTCTAGCTTATGGAGTTAGATCCTTGACTGAGGCTGTAGAATAAGATCAGTGAGGCCCAAAATGAGTCTTCATAAGGCACTGACAAACCATATGATTTGGAGACCCACAACCATAATATGATCTAAGGGTGGACGATTGCTATGAAGGGATAAGAGGAATAATATAGCCACCCCAACCCATAGGCCTCTGTTGTGAGCTGGAAGAGCTATGGCCTGAACTGTAAGAATCACAAGGACCTCGCCCATTTTCAGAAGCTGGCAAAGCTTCCTGAACCCTACAGTGTTGGAATGAACCACCACCCCTAGTCATATTTCTACCTCTAAATAAGGGACCCAAGAACTGTCCCGATGTATGGACCCTTTTGAGGTCCCCAAACTCCTATCTCTGCATGAGCTCTACCTTCTTGGTGGCACTAAACACTGACTGAAAAGATGCTCCATCTCTAGACACTCAAAACACTGACTGTCTAATAAAGTATGTCATCCCTCTTACAAATTGGCGAAGTCTCTCTGCCTCAGCAGGAAGTATGGTTGTTGCATGCCAAGCTAGATGGCAGAAATATATCTCATACTTAGAACTGTCATGGTATCCTGTCTCAAACTCTTGAATCTCAGACGGCTCTCCTCGCGAACACTCCAAGGAACAAATCTATCATAAAAGGCACTAGAGATTGTCTCCTAAGTCATCGGGGAAGATACAACTAGAAGAGATCCCGAATAAGTCCTTCACCACTCCCTGGCTAGTCTACGAAGATGGAGAGTGACATATCGTACCCCATGAGTCTCTACTAATCCCACAACCTCAAGTAATCCCCCACAAGTAGTTAATAACTTATGTGCATCCTCGGTCTTGCCATCCTAAAACTGAGGTGTGTCCATCTTCCTGAACATCTCATATCTACGCTATTCATTATCTATAAGGGCAACTTCTAGAGGGATCTTAACAATAGGTGCTTCTAGTGGCTACTCCACTGAAACCTAGGCCATGGGGGCCTATTGCAGATCTAGAGGCTGAACCCTTTTGTGTCTGTGAAGTACTTGATGTATCAGCTGGGCTACCTGCCTGCCCCATGGTCTCAAGTACACTCAAAACCCTCAAAATATATCCTATACTAGTGGTTCTTCAAAATACTCAAAAGGAACCTGCTCCCTCCTAGGCTTTATCAAAGGCTCGGTGGAGATACCCTACTCATAATCTTTACTCGGTGCCATTCTCGGCCTTAACCTCTACCTCTATCTCGACCTCTAGCTCGGGCCCTACCCCTAGCCGAGGGTCTCAATAGCAATCTCGGGGGTTGCCTACCCTTATTCGATTACTGATATAGCTCTAGTCCTTGATATCTATCAAAAGGATAGATGATCGCTCAACACTTAAACAAAAACCACACACGAATTGATTAGAAAGAAGCAAAAGAGAATTTACTAATAATCTTCATAACTGTCACGACCCGAATAAGGGGCCTATATGTGACATGGCGAAAGAAGACCCGAAGACCCTTGATCAAGCAATCATAGCATCATTTCACTCATCATCAGTTCGGAAACGCGAAAGCTAAGCATGTAGCACATAAGCTCTAGGGGTTTAGGGGCTTGTGACTCAAGCTATGGGGACAATTTGGGAATGTGAGGAACATGCTTGCACATAGCACATATTCATACATCATACTCAACATTCAAGCCTTAATCTTAACATGAAAACATAAGCCATTTCCATAACATGAGGACATAAT
>JBCEWC010008906.1:0-19352 GCA_038996855.1 Solanum aculeatissimum | reverse complement strand
TCAAGAGAATTTAGGAAATTTCAAAGTGTAATGGAGAGTGTTAGAATGGATGAAAAGGGTTTAGGGTTAGGTTAAGGTAGTTTAGGGGACCTTAGAAAGCCTAAAAGGGGCATAGGATCTAATTAAATTATGAATTAACCATTAATAATACAGAATAATTAGCTGTAACAGGGTCTCAGGGATGGATACAAGGGGCCGTCCAGTGGTACACGGTCCATGTACTGGACTGTCTGGCTAGCCTTGGTCAGGACTTCAACTTGAACTCTTAGTGGACTTTCTGGATCACTTCACGGAGGGGTATCACGGACCGTGTGGCTTCATAAGGACCGTGTTTTGGTATTTGGAGCCACACTTAGCCCAGAGTCCATCCCCACAACCTTGCCAAGGTTCTGCCCCTCTTCACGGGACCCCCTCACAGCCCGTGTGAGGTTCACGGACCGTGGGGTGGTCCGTGGGACTTAACTTGGTGCATGGGCTGGAACCTGGCCACCTAGAACCCACTGGATCATCACACGACCACCCTCACAGAATGTGGACCCTCACATGGTCCATGTTCCATCCCTTAATTCAGTTCCACAACTTGTTTCCAGCGTCCTTCCAATTACGGGCAGTCTCACTGTTTTTTCCATAACTTCCTCATATGAACTCCGAATTGAGTGAAACAAGTTTCTTTGCGAAAATAACTCAAATAGATTCAATTTAATATATAGTAGACCACACAATTCATCCCACACCAAAAATTATGATTCCTCAAAGTACATTGCCCAAACGGCCTCTCTATGACACCAAAAGGTCCGTTTTGAATTTGGCCACTTAAACTTAACCCGTGGCTACCAGAATTCAACTATGACCAGTCCAAAACCATACAAGATCAACTATTAAGAATTTCAAAAAAATTTGGGTCGTTACAGTGAGTTTTGAAGAAATCCTTCTAAAATCATGTTATACTCTTGTGTGTATAGGATATTCTTTGGTGTGAGGGAAAATGGTAATGCTTTTATGCAGTGATCAGAAAATACATGAACAATTGTGAGCATAGCTATGTTTTTATTACTTCTTAGTCACCTCTTGATGCTTCAAATTCACGTAAGTGGTTTGTGGAAGTTTGAAAATTGATGACAAAGGTGGAATTGTATGTGTTTCTCCCTGTGGTCCTATGTGCAAGGTCTGAAATGGATTGATTGATGTTTGATTTACTTGAGGGAAAGAAAAGGCTTAAGTTAGGGGTGTTGATGAGTCCATATCTTAGACTCATTTTAGGTTTAAAATGCAAAGAAATAATGTCCTCAATGTGTTATTTTGTTCTAATTACTAACTAATGTCTATGTGTTGTGTCAAAAATAGAGCTAAAAGTTCACAAGAGGTCAACACTCAACAAGACTTTGAAAAGGAGAAACAGTGCCAAAAATGCAAACAAAAGTAGCCTCGCTGACGTAGTCGGCGCAGCACCAACTGTTCAGTGAGACCGCCTAATAATCCAACAACCAAGTCTCAAGTTCTTGCCAGAAGGACAATCTGAATCAACATCATCAAACCAAGTCGTTGTATTGCCTACTTGCCATGGATACCACATAATATTTCAGAACTCAAGACCCCAAACTCATGACAGAAGTGCGATGAAGAAGGAAATTTGGTGTATCACCGAAAATTATCTGTTAAAAAAAAACTATTGTACAATATTATAGGGACCTAGTCTTACAAAGTTTTGCACAGGAAAATGGTCAAGTGCCCATTCGGCGTATGTCTAGAGTGCTCGGTGATGGCCGACCTGAGTTACAATTTGAAGAACAAAATTCCATGATTTTTCACAGACTATTTAAGCAATTTTGGAAAAGGTTGTTGTAGAGATTATTCTCCTCAGAATTTCAGATAGAGATAGAGTGAGATTAGGGTTCTTAGAACATTCTTGCTCAACAGTACAAGGGAGAGGTTTCAAGCTAGTAGAGGCACAAATTTGTAGAGATTACCTTGCTGAAATCAACTTTTGTCTTTTAATCATTGTTACCCCTATACTCAGCTGAAAATATTGGTATTGAATCTTTAATTTCTAGCATGAGAGTCTAAAACCCCCATGTTGGGGGTGTGCAATTGATATGGGTATTTGATTTCTATTGTTGGTTCATTGTTATTTTGACTATATTATTGTTAATATGAGTGAGTTTATGTCCATTGCTTAGTTTCACTTATAATCTCAAGGTTGCAAACTTGGGGTTTACTTCCGATCTCTAATTATTGCTTTAATCTGAGTAGTTAGAGTGTGGAATGGATGTATTAGCTAGAAATCTTTTGGAGTTGCAGTTGAATGTCATACCTATGGGTTCAATGGCTAAGGTAGTAGGTGGTTTGTTGTGATTTTTTAGGTCAGGCATGTCCTAGAGCAATCTGTGTATGTTATCGCAACTGAATCATGCGAAACAACATTGTGTCATAATTGAACATAAGTTACCAACATCCTAGCCTAGTCACTCATGATTAGGTTACCAACATCCTAGCCTATTCACTCATGATTAAGTAAATTAGTCAAAAATTTAGACCCAGCTTAGCAGATCTAGTCCCATACTTGAACATCCCACACATCTCTCTATATTCGTTGTTTAGTTTGCTAAATTAATTTTTGATTGTTGACACTCAATCTTTAATTATTCCAACCCCTCATTTAAACCTACAATTCCTAATTCAATGAAATACTTTGCCTCTTGAACCAACATTCCCCGTGGGATTCAACTCTGACACTAATATTGGATAATATGTTGATAACGACCGTCCCTACTTCATTTGAGTGGTATGATTGAGTGCATTAATGTGGTTGTGGTGGATTTTAGTTTTTAGAAGCAGCCGTAACATTGTTCTATCAATTTCATTCGGGCTAATATTCTTTTTCAACTCTGATTTTGCAATTGCATTTATTTTTCTACAGAAGCAACACCAATGGAATAGTAGATCCATCATTGTGTTGGCTACTGCTCTCCAGGACTTGTTCCAGTAGTGTAGGTCTATCCTCTTAGGTGCATAAGACATAGCAGTGACTATTGTACAACAACATCAATTTTAGCTCTTTTTGAATTTCTTTCCTTTCAAAATATCTTTCTTAGCTTCCCACCTAAAATATTCACAAAACATAATATAAATAGTTTTATTCCACTATTAGAAGACATAAAATTATAATAAAATAGATATAAATAAATGGTAAATTAAACACATTTCAGATTGACATATATTGGTATGGCTCTCATTGAAGGAGGACTAAATTAACTTGACTTCAAAGGCTAGTTTGTACATTAAGTCAAAGGATAGGGACATATACCAAATAAGACCATTGATTTATGTATCTAAACAAACTCTTGATAAGGAAACTCCCATGGTCATGGCATGAATTTCTTTCCTTAATCTTTTGCCAACCTACTATGTGAAATAATCCTTATTCTGATTGGCTTTTAGGGGGATACACCAATTCATTTGGATATGGCATTGATTAAAAAGATAAGACCAAGTTATCCTATAGAGAAATTTCTAGTCAATTTTATGACTAATCTCTTAAATATGTAAGGATTGACATAAAATATGGAGCTATATAGGCTATAAGGACAATAAAAGTAAAAATACAATATGATTAGTCACCAAAATATTATAGAAAGGTATAAGAAACAAGGACATAACATTTATAATGTCGAGTTATGCATCCCAAATATAAGTAAGAGAAAATGAAAATAATGAGGAAATGGATATGCCTAAGTAAAATGAATTTAGTGAAAGAAAAAAGAAGATAAACAATAATTACAATCACGCGTGTAGGAATAGGACATGATATTTTCATGACCCAAGCTAGTCCCTCGGCATGACACGATGATCAAAAATCCAAAGGACCCCAACCAAGAAATCTTAGTTTATCATTAAGCATACATACGGTAAGAAACATCACTAGCAATTCATAATAAAGCATAAAATAAGTCTCAGTTCAACTATTTCAATAGAAAAGAAGAAACTTTAGTTCAAATTGGAAAGACAACATAGACTCCACAGTACCCAAAATTCCTCTACTAACATAAGTTGGGCATGGGTGATGAGTGGTGAATTTTCACTCATCTAGGGCTTGAATTAAGCATAAAAGTGCTTTTTATACACAATGTTGTGCTATAAACTGACATTAATTGCTATTTATGCAAAAAGGTGAAGATTGAGGAGTACTTGGAACATAAACATGCAAAAAGAGGTCAAACATGATTTAACAACGAAGTATTAGACATTGAGCATTGTAAATGGGTACTTAGAGAGTCACCAAAATACTCCAGACTTCGCCAAATGATCAACCAACAAAAAGAAATCTAATTGGAAAAAGGGTGAGCGACAAAAGTGATTTGGCCAATCACCAACTTTGTCAGCGATCTCGATCTAGCTCGCATAATAGGAAATTAACTTAGCCTTGAGTCTCTGGTTAAAGGGCAAACTTAAGCTCTAAATTTCATATCATTAACCAGGTTATGGAGCTTGACTATGCTCGTCAATGTTCCACTTCAAGTCCAGTCAAGAGGAGCAGTCAGTGAGCTGAAGGAATGCTATAAGAGTCATTGACTTAATCAGCGACTTGACCAACATCATCGATTAAAATTTTGAGGTAGATATTTTGTACATTATTGTATAGTGAAGAGTACAATTCTAATTTTGGTGTGGAGACACTTTTCCTTTCTTGGGTAGAGAGTAAGGGTTTTGCTGATCCTTTGTGGATTTATTTGGGTTTTCTTGTGCTTGAAGCAAAATTCAATGTAAGGAAATCTATTAGGTAAATTACGCATGTTCTATGTAACGATTAATTGAAAATCCCAATACTTCTCAGGGGATAATGTAGACTATTATATAGTAATTGGTTGTCGGGTGCTTGATTTTACTTGAGTTATTGATGAATTCTTATGGGTATTTTTGTTTAGCCTTGTTTTTATGTATGGATTGAGGTTGCAAATTTTTTGCTAGCTTAGTATCTTTATGTATGCTTGAGAGGTTACATGAAGTGAAGCTAAATGATGAATAATAAAAAATATGTTGAATTAATCAAAATTTCTAATAGATTTGGGAGTTTTTGCTAAGGTTGAGGTGTTATATATTGAACCTATAGTAGTTTGAGAAAGTTATTGTCGAAAGTTGATCTTGAATTTTAGAGAACCTTGATCAAATGTTAGACCCACCTACCCTACCCATATAGATTCATCATCTATTTTAGTATTTTCAAACATCCATGTCAACTACTACTTGTATGTCTATTTATCTTCCCTATAAGTTACTTAAACTCTCTTGAGTTTTGCTATTATTAATTATTTATAGTGATAATTCCCCCTAGAATTTACTTTTAGATTATTATTTATTTTTACGCATTATTTTCTCATACCACGACATATTAAAGCACCAATGTTACTTCTTGAATTTAATTCTAACCTGAGCATTCTCTGTGTGTAATGACCCTTTGGGTCATTTTTATATTACTGTGATTTTTCTATTGATTTGAGCTTATGTGTTGTAACCTTGGTCCATTTGGGACTAGTTGGGACTGTCGGGATGGTTTTTGGTTGAATTGGTTGTGAGTTAGGTGATTTTTTGAGTTAGTAGGAAGTTATAACTGTAAAAATAAGTTTTCTAGTAAAGTCCTAGAAAATGACCTCAGAATGGGATGCTGAAGGTTCGATCAGTTCTTGGATGGCCTAATTAGGCTAAGAGCCTGGTTGGTCTAAGGTTTGATGGTCTCCGTGTGAATTTAAGTCAACTGTTGCAACATAAGTTTAATCGGAAGCTAAAAAATGTATTTTTTGTAATTAAAAAAACTAGTTATACATGCTCAGAATTGAAATTTGATAGTGTGGTCAGCTCGAGAACATTTAAAATAGCCTAAACCAACCTTTCGTTTGATGGAGGGGGCATCCTGTGGGGTTTTGACCCCTTCAATTTCTTTAGATAAATTTAGCCGAAAAGAAGTGGGACACTCATTTTTTTGTAGGATGCTCCGTTGGAAATTATGACCATATTATTGGATCTGAAATGTCAAAATCCATATGGTTTCACTATTTATTTGCGTAAAATAGGCATCGAATTGCATGGGAATGCTCCAGGGAAGTTTTGAGAATTGTTGATGCAGCACCAGAAAGCCAACCCTCCACATTTGCAGAGGGAATGACGCATATGCGCTAGCCTAGCACGCTAAAAGCCCAAATTCGTGGCACCTTGCCCGCGTTCATACAGGATTGTCATGTGTAAACGCGCGTGTTCGCGGCAAGCTGCCCATGTTCGCGGCAGGCCTTGGTGAGGCAGTGCGGCCAAGCCTATGAAGGGTTGGTCATGGAGCAATTCGAGGGGAAACATTAAAAAATCATAAGTTGAGCTCTATAACTCAATTTTTCGCGATTGAAAAGGCTATATGACTTTGATTTTTGCAAGGAACGCTGTGGAGGCGTCAGATTCTAGTTTTGGCATATCATTCGAGGTAAATTAACTGTTTTAGCTTATATTCTCGGAAATATGTGAAAACTTTGTGTTGCAATATCTCGGTCAATTCTCAATAAAATTAAGTAAAATTTGGGTTTAAGTGATGCAAGGAACTGCCTTCCAGGTAAGCTATGCTTCTCTAAGACTAAATTAAAATATATGATTGTTTGGCTGAGATGTATAGTATATGAGCTTATGATTGTTGAATATGTGATGTATACATGGCTGATTGTATTTTGTGTGTATGATATATGCTAGCCAAAATGGCATGTACTGTATTGTTAGTTGCATTGGTTATGACTACGGTATTGGCTAAATTTTGACACTTTTAGGCTACGAGATAGCCTGATAAGGGTTGGATGGGGCTTAGAATACGTGACAAATATGTATACTAAACTTGGTTCTTGACTATATAGGTATGTAGCTTAATGCTTTTGAGATATACTAGCTTGTGAGGCTGACACATTATTACATATTGCATAGTGCACTGGTTCTAGCATCTATATGTGATTCTAATGGCTCTGGTTATTATTGATTTCTTTGATATGACTGTGACATATATGATTTTGTATAGCACTGTTATCTGTTATTGTACTTGTGATACTGGCTAGTGACTGGAGAAACATACTATGTTCTGGGAACTGTTATGATTGTACTCCTAAGGGAAATTTTTGACCTGTGATATGAGATATATTACTACTAAACCATTCAGGGATTAGAGACAGGAGTGTGACCCTATTAGTGAGATATAGGCTATATCAAAAGAGCTTCCTGGGCATCTGTGACTAAGACACTATCTATATATGCTAGTCTGGGGGACTAGTACCCTATTAAGAGATAGGCATATTATAAGTTGGCCAACAAATGGTTGACTTAGGCAATATCATTTGTAGCAGTTGGGCTACGATATGATTTTGAATAGGTGATATAATTTTTATTGTCTGTCCTCTTGGGCCGTAGCTTAAGTTAAACCTACACTTCCCTAGAGTTGCTATACATAGAGCCATATTGCTACCTTATAGGATCAGGTGTCACGACCAAACACAATATACATTTTAGGATCAGGTGTCACGACCTAACACAATATACATTTTAGGATCAGGTGTCACGACCTGATACACTATACACTTCATGATAAGGTGCCACGACTTGACATGACTAGGGGGAATCTTTCTCTCATGAAGGATTTATCCCACCATTATATATTTAGGC
Organism: Solanum aculeatissimum; assembly: GCA_038996855.1. Lineage (NCBI taxonomy): Eukaryota > Viridiplantae > Streptophyta > Magnoliopsida > Solanales > Solanaceae > Solanum > Solanum aculeatissimum. The sequence goes on along the minus strand of JBCEWC010008906.1, from coordinate 11,675 downwards.
ACTAAGGTTACGTGTCATATCCTAACATAATATGATACATGGGATCAGGTGACCATTTCATCACAACGATTACATTATTATGTGCGGGTTTCACCAAAGCACCATCTCTCACCTTGATTGCGTGGTTGTACCCTCTAGGCTTATGAAGGCTCAAGAGGCATACAAGAATAGATATTAGGTCCTTACACCCACGTACAATTTCACACCCTAACCTATATGATACTAGAGTTGGGTTCTGCGGTGTTCTGTCAGCTGGGCTGTGAAATGTTCTTGGGTTCTAGTCATTGGGATACGAGGATGTACACTTACTATTAGCTGAGTTTTGATTTGCGAATCTCATTATAGTTCTCTATATTTGATCATTTTATACATGTTTATAGTATTTCACTTAGTCGGTCGACGATGCCTACTTGGTGCCTTTTATTAGTATTCACCCCCTGTATTTTTGCATCTTCCCATGGTGTAGGTACAGGTCCAGGTACTAGTCACGGTTGCTGAGTTGGGGGTTCATAAACACTTCAGGAGATACTTGATGTGCACTGGATGCTCTAGACCCACTGCAGTCTCCGTCCTTTTGATTATCATCTTTTATATCCTAACATTGGACTTGTATAGAGTAGTGGCTTGCATTTTTAGGAGTATTTCTAGTTATAAATATTATTGTTATTATTATATATGTATATGGGGGAATGTTTGTGTCCATTGTAGCTCTGTGCAGTTGACTTCTAGGTTCTGGGTAGATTGTGTTTGGTTATTCGATTATGTCTGGTATATTTGTGACATGTGATTTAGAACAGGTACCCTGGGTTAGGTAGTAGTTTATCTTGTAGGTGGGATCTAATAGGCGCCATCATGACTAGAACCAAGTCATAACAAGTTGGTATCAGAGCTTAAGGTTTGTTGTTCTCATCTGTATAGAGCTACCGTCTAGTAAAGTCCTGTGGATAGTTGCGGAGATGTTCGTGACTTATCTCTATAAGGCTACAGGATGTTCAGGAAACTTTCTATGTCGTTGATTCTTACTATGCCATATTGTCAATGGTCCTTTGATTTATGGGAATTTTGACTTCATTCATTTTTAGGAGATATGGCGTGTAGAGGACAAACACCGAGCTAGGGTAGGGCTACATCATCAGTCTCGAATAGGGAGTAGCGCATCGATCAGAGAATAGACACCCTATATCCCCTATAGTTAGAGGCATCAGATCCCCTAGCAAGATGCGGCACCAGCCCCAGCTCTTCTAATTCAAGCACCACAGGGGCCTGCCGCTCTAGAGGTTCTGGAATAACTAGAGGGAGTCATACCATTTAAGGGCCAGAGGTTACTTGGGTATTTTTTTCAGGTTGACCCCTCCGAGCTTTTGGGAGTTACACGAGAGGATGTGTAGGAGTTTCTTACAGCATGTATGGAGCGGTTCAGACGTTGAGACTATTAGACAGGGCCACAAGGTAGTGGTGGCAAGCTTACAAAGACAACAAAAAAGTAGATGCCAGGTCGGTGAATTGGGAAAAGTTCATATAGACCTTTATTACTAGGTAGGTGCCTAGAAGTTTTAGAGACAGAAACTGATATTATTTTGTGCAATTGGAACAACGGATGATGATACTGACATAGTACGAGGCTTGATTCTAGGAGCTTTCCTGTTATACAATAACTATCTTTCCTATCGAGAAGGAGTAGATTCATTATTTTGTGAAGTTATTGAGACCCACATAAAGATGGGCACACATGCACTGTGACCTCAGACAGATCTTATCTTGATACTTTTGTCCATGCTCGTTCTCTGGAGCACTTTAGTCATATTTTCAATAGGGACAGCGACAAGCATATAGGTGCGAGTGAAAGTTCAAGGGATCCTGATCAGGGTACAAGGTGCTGAGTGATAGGCCTTTGAGGAGGATTCAGCAGTGTTAGACCATTCGGCCATTCCAAACATCACTACAGGCTTCTGAGGGTAGCCGTCAGGTCGTAGGTACTTCCAGTTAGGATGGTTATTCTTACCCTCACTAAGAATAGATAGAGGGAAAGTGACACCACTTCATCAGGGCCAGTTGGATCATCTTCCATGGGTAGTCAGGCTTCTCGGTCATCTAGATTAGGGCAGTACGATCATGACAACAGAGGTAGGGCCACTTCAGGTTATTTTAGTTATGGGGTACCAAATCAATAACATAGAGACTATCTAGAGCACCAACCAACATATACATCCCCACAGGCCAGCAAATCAGCTCCTTTATATAGTGTCAAGGGCAAGAAAAAGGACTGAGGTCATAGGAATGACCAATATAGAGAATGTGATGACCAACAGAGCTTACAGTAGGGTTCAAAATGCCCCACTAGAGGCGGTAGAGCCAAGTGGAAAAGGTACTGCTCAAGGTAGGGGCCATCAAAGCCACTTTTATGTTGCTCCAATATGGGCAGAGGTCTAGACTTCTAATGAGGCTATTACATGTACGATTATTGTATGCCAGCTTCAATGTTAGTTGACCCAAGCTCCACTTTTTCACATGTGCCAATATATTATGCTTGTCGCTTAGGTGTGACCCATGAGCCTCATTCATCCCATGACCGTATATTAGTCCTAGTGGGGGATTCACTTATCATAGATTAGGCATGCAGAGCGTGTGTGGTTACTCTTCAGATGTTTGATACTTGGGCTAATTTGATACTGTTGATATGCTAGATTTTAATGTTATTCTAGGTATGGATTGGTTAGCCCCACATCATGTCGTAGATTGTTATGCTAAGACTATCTCCTCGGTAATACAAAGGATGACCCTAGTTATATGGTAGGGTTCTATGAGTCGGGTACCAACATGTATTATATCGTATATTTAGGCTCAGAGGTTAATATCTCCAGGGTGTTTGTCCTATTTTACCCATGTTCATGATATGACTGTTGAGGCTCCTACTATGGAGTAAGTGCCTATTTTTTGTAAGTTTCCTAATGTGTTTCCTACAGATCTACTAGGGTTTCCACCAGAGAGAGATATTGACTTTGTGATAGAGGCTCATCCAGACATTAAGCCCATATCTATTCCTCAATATTAGATGGTTCCTACAGAGTTTAACAAGCTCAATACATAGCTTTAGGGTTCATTAGATCTAGGGTTTGTACGGTAGAGTGTTTCTCCCTAGAAAGCATTAGTCCTATTTTTGACAAAGAAGGATAGGACTCTCTGGATGTGTATTTATTATTTGCAGCTGAATAGGGTGATGGTAAAGAACCATTATCCTCTATTGCGGATTGATGATTTTTTTGACCAGTTATAGGGAGTTGCAGTATTTTCTAAGAATGATCTGAGAAAGGGGTACCCCCAACTGAGGATCCAGCTAGAGGACATTCAAAAGACCATTTTTCAGACCTTCTATGGGTACTATGAGTTCCTAGTCATGCCATTTGGGCTGACTAATTCCCCTGCAACATTTATAATATCTCGAGTATTTAAGCTGCATTTGGAGTCCTTTGTTGTGGTTTTTATTGATCACATTCTTGCATATTCATAGAGTCGAGAGATGCATGTCCAACACCTCCGAATTATACTACAAACACTCAAAGATCACAGGTTATATGGTAAAGTTTCTAAATGTGAGTTTTGGCTCGCGTTTGTGACTTTTCTAGGGCACATGGTGGCCAAAGAGGGTATTATGGTTTATTCAGGTAAGATTGTGCCTATACATTTTTAGCCTAAGACCACTTCTATGTTAGAGATTCAGAGCTTTGTCAGGTTAGAAGGGTATTATAGATGATTTGTTAATGGTTTCTCCACTATTGCTACTTTATTGACTCAGTTGACTCATCAGGGTGTGTCATTTGTTTGGTTCGATGAGCGTGAGGTGAATTTTCTGAGGTTGAAATAGTTATTGACTATGGCTCCTATTCTGACTCTTCCTGTCGAGGGAGAGAGCTTTGTTGTGTATTGTGATACCTCCTATATTGGGTTAGGTTGTGTATTGATGCAGCGAGGATGGGTTATTGCTTATGTTACTCATCAGTTACAAGCCCACAAGAGTAACTACACCAGCTTGATTTAGAGTTTGCAGCAGTAGTGTTTGCGCTTAAGATTTGGAGACACTATCCATATGGTGTGCATTGTGACATTTATACAGACTGTCGAAGCTTACAATATATTATTACTTTGTGAAATTTGAATTCTTGCTAGAGATGGTGGATTGAGCTGGTTATTGACTATGATCTTTCTAATTTATATCATTCGGGCAAGGCAAACGTGGTAGCAGATGCCTTGAGCAAGAAGGCAGTGAGTATGGGTAGCCTAGCACACTTGACTATGGACAAGCGACCCTTAGCTTTGGACATATCATTTGCTAATTGGTTAGTCAAATTTGATATTTCAAATTCTAGATGAATGTTAGCCTTCGATGGGGCTTAGTCTCCATTTATTGATCAGATTTGAGTTCGACAGTTTGAAGATGAGTAATTAGTGGATCTCAGAGACAAGTTTTTATAGGGGTTGGTGTTCAGGCTTTAGTTGATTCAGACGGGACCCTTAGATTTGATAACCGATTGTGTGTTCCTATAGTGGGGGATTTGATATAGTTGATTTTGTGTGAGGCATATGACTATCTATAACCTATCTGCCCAGGTCTGAAAAAAATGTACCAAGATTTAAGACAACATTACTGGTGGGATGGTTTGAAGAGAGATATCTTGGTGTCGTGTTGCCTCAGTTGCCAGCAAGGTAACGGTTGATCACCAGTGACCAGGTGGGACACTCTAGCGATTGCCCATTCCCAAATAGAAGTGGGAACGTGTGACTATGGACTTTGTTGTTGGGCTCCCTTGTACTTCTAGAGATTATGACAATATTTGGGTTTTAGAGGATCGGCTAACTATGTCAGTACATTTCCTTCCAGTTCGTTCTACCTTCAGTGCTAAGTGATTTGCTCTTGTTTATATCCAGGAGATAGTCTGGTTGCATGGGGTGCTAGTATCTATTATATTTGACTGAGGGCAATAGTTAACCTCTCGCTTTTGGAGGGCTTTCTAGCAAGAGTTGGGCACTCAAGTTGATTTGAGTACAACATTTCATCCTAAGACTGATTGCCAGTCTACGCGTACTATACAAGTTCTAGAGGATATGTTACGGGCTTATTTATTAGAGTTTGGGGGTCAATAGGACTAATTTTTTCCATTAGCAGAGTTTGCTTATAATAACGCCTATCACAGCAGCACTCATATGGCCTCATTTGAGGTATTATATGGCCGACAATGGTTTTAGTCTACAGAGTTGGGCCCATGTAGTACAGATTTATTAAAGGTTGCCTTAGCCAGCGTCTGGGTTATCCAGGATAGGTTAAGGGTAGCTTAGAGTCGGTACTAGAGTTATGTTGATCACAGACACAGATTGTTACAATTTGAGATTAGATAAAGGGTGTTCTTGAGGGTGTCACAACGAAAGGGGTCATCCAGTTTGGTAGATAGGGTAAGCTTAGTGTCATGGACCAGTCTCAGTCATGATGGTGCTTGTCCAATCCTTCCTGCAGGCCAGCCAAAAGGCCCAACCCCAGAGTACCTTTCCTAGCTTCTAGTCATAACATAACCAATAGGACAATAACATAAACAACCAAAATCTATCCAGAACTTATAAGTCAATTGTACAGAGCTACAATAATAGAAATACAAGCTTGTATACATAAAAGCTAAACCAAAGTGTATATATATATACAATCTGAGAGTGGCCTAAAAATACATAATACTATTGCACAAGGCCAGAGTCTAAAAGCAAAGAAAGCCATCAAAAGGAGGAGACTATAACGAGGCAAGAGTTGTCGGTGCTCACCAAAAGAAGTCTCATATGCCCTAAAATCCCCTGAATCAACGTCCTTGACTGGATCTTGGTCCGACACCATGGGAAGATGCAGAAGTAGGGGTGAGTACTATAAAAAGGCACCCAGTAGGCATCATCAGCCGACCAAGTGAAATATTATATAATATGAAGCTCAAATGCAGATAAAGGTAGTTGTCCTACACATCAATCCCATAATCTCAACCTGAACCGGACCTGGTACTGTATGCGGGTGCAAGCCCATAAGAATAATGCTTGTACGCCATCCAAGCCCCATAATCCCGAGAGGTACACCCACACATAATATAAAACCAACATATCATCACAAATCCCACAAAACCATCATAAAACCCCATAGAACCATCATAGAGCCCAACTCTCCACATCATCAGAACAAGGGTCAGTTGTACATAGGTGTAAGGCCCTAGTATCTAAGCCAGAACTCCCCCTGATCCCCCATAAGCCCAGAAGGTACACCCATTCAATATAGGTGTGTGGATCTATGGGTAATGGATTACATACCAACTGGGTCCTCGACCCTATGCCAGCATGTGGCACTCTATCCAAAGTATACATATGAAATGATGGGATGTATTCCACGTGGAAGAAAGAATCTCCCTCGCATACAAGTATGTCTCATCTGAGAATGCCAATCATAGGATCTCGCCCCCAAAGTGGAATAAGTGGGGTCCTCGACCCAAAATATTAATCAGTAGGTCCTAGACCTTAAAGATGGTCAACGAGGCCCCAGGCCAAAGAAAATAATAGGTACTCGGGCCTAGGAATCGGCATCTCCCACCCAGCATCTTCAGTCATGGCTACCATAAATCAGATTACGAGGTGTGTATCCTATGAACTCAGATACTCAGACGTGGCTACCGGAGCTCGAATAGCGACGAGGAGCATCATCTATGACTTGAGATATCAAAATAGTCACTCACTCAACAAGCCTATTTGGATCTAGAAATCCAACTCATGTCGTGCCCAGAGTCAACGTAGGCAACAACCCTCACAATGTAATTATCCCAGCAATCACTATCCCTTGGTAGCAACCCCTAAACCTCTGTCTCAGATACACCAAACCCCAACCCAGCAACTAAAAATAATATATGAGAGCGCATCCTCCAAAAATCAGTATAACATTAGGTCTAGCTGCTAATGACCCAGTCAACCATAGGCAACGAAAGCGTAGCTTGATAAAAATAGTTATACTGCAAGTTTCCACCATAGCCAGGCCCAATAGAGGTGTAAAAAAAATTAGAATAAGTCACAGAATAGCATGAAACCATCGGGTAGTCACACAATCAATATGTCTCAGTAATATCAGTAGCATGCTCTCGCAAACAACAGTATAGGCCAGAATATGTACCTGTCTCACGGTATCAACCCGTAATCGGCCCTAATCAGGCCTTCCTAGAATCCATAATACCAAAACATATCGAAACTATAGCATTCATCGCTAATAATTCAGAGTACAATCCCATCACAGCACATACTACACATACAGGGCACAACTAACATCTAGCATACATCTCAGTTCCACATGCACATGATTACACCTATTTTAAAGGTAGGGAAAAACCTAGCCTACTGGTTGTCGATGCCTCAAACTTTAAATCACTTCAACTGAGCTTTACCTCTCCGAATGGCCTCCCGATGCTGCTCAACTATCAAAGATACAATTCATCGCATAAACTTGGTCAAATTGACTGAATTATCTTGAGAAATGGGTTAAATTAGGACAAAAGTGCCTAAATCAAAAAAAATAGCAATTGTGCCCAAAATCCCAATTAAAAACCCAAAAAACGTTACCCCTGACAACCCAAATCTATAACCAATGTTTTTTACCCAAAATGGACCCAACAAGGCCGAGAAAAGGCCCAAAAACAAAGTGAAAAACTTTATCGGGAAAATATCTTTTCCAAATTTTCTCAGTCAAAATTCCCAAAAATCGGACCAATTTAGCTAACACCCAGCATATCACAACATTCCCCTCGTAAGGTAGAATAATTTAGACTAAAATTTCATTCAATTCCATTGAGAATCGGTTACAAAATCACCATGAAACTTTTTTCACAATTATGAGAACAACAGAAGTTAAAACTACAATTTTACCTCAAATTGTGCACCAAATCCAGATTCCGACTTCACCACAATGTTCTTTGAAAAATTTTGAGTCATGTAGCCTTTTGAATCACCAAAATAAAATGAGGAACATTCTCAAAATCACGATGTGAAATTGGGAGGAATTATATATATATATATATATATACATAATAGAATTCCTTGGAAAATATAATTTTTATAACTTCAGCCATATCCTATCCACGTGGCAGCACCACAGTTCGCCATGTGGCATAGCAGGAGACAACAACATAAACCCTTCCCATTCAGTAACCCTCTAATCTTTGTTTCTGATATTTCAGGCCCGTCTAGACATCAATTTTCACAAACAAACTATGCAACCCTATGGTTTTCGACGTTCCTAATCCAATGGTACAATTAGAATTTCCAACCGAGCATCCTATAGAAAAATGAGGGTCCCACTTCTTTTTGGCTAATTTTTGCTAAAAGAACTGAGGGGGTCAAAACGCAACCGGATGACCTCGGCATCTGGCGAAGGGTCACTTTAGATTATTTTCAACATTTCGGAGCTGACTATGCCAACAGATTTTCATTTTGAGCATGTTTAGCGAGGATTTTACAAAAACACCCTTATTTGCTTTTGGTTGAACTCATTTTGCAACTTTTCACTCAAAATCAAACTAGAACCCTCTTCCCTCGAACTAATCACCCTCGAAATACAAGTCAACCATTCTGGAACTAACGGGATCATCAAAATCCTATTCCGAGGCCATTTACCAGGGTTTTAAAAGAATTTCTATTTTAGCAACTTTAGCTTCTTGCAAACTTGCACAAATATCAACAAAAAAGCCTTATAACCATCCCAACATCCCCAACAAATCATAACAAGTCCGAGGTAACTATACTAGAGCTCAGAACAGCAGAAATGAAATATAGAAAACACAAAAATGACGTACAAGGTCATTACAACATCCTCCGCTAATAAGATATTCATCCGCAAAAGTAAAGTAGAAAGCATACCTGAGGGATTAAATAGGTTGTGGTGCTTCTCCCGCATCTGAGTTTCTATCTCTCAGGTAGCCTCCTAAATCAGAAGGTGTCGCCACTACACCATAACCATCAATATGACTCTGGACCGCAATTATCTGGTATCTCTGGCTAAAATGGCTATCGACTCCTCATCAAAAGTCAGATAGTCATCCAACTTAACTGAATCATACTGCAACACATGTGACTCATTTGGAATGTGCCGGCGCAGCATCGACACAGGGAACATTGGGTGTATAGGAGAGTAAGTTGGAGGTAGGGCTAACTCATAAGCAACTGGCCCAACCCATCTCAAGATCTCAAAAGTTTCAATATACCAGGAACTCAACTTATCCCATCTCCCAAACTGCATGACCCCTTTCAGGGGAGACGTTCTTAGAAATACCCCGTCTCTAACCTCAAATTGCAAGAATCGATGTCTATGGTCAGCATAACTCATGTGCTGACTCTGAGTTGTCCTTAGTCTATCCTGTATAACTCAAAACCTGGCAAGGGTATCCCGCAACACATCTGTACTGTACGAATGCAGCTCTGAAGTCTCAAACCACGTAATCAGAGTATGGCATCGTCGACCATATAGTGCCTCAAACAAGGCCATCTGAATGTTGTTGTGATAGTTGTTACTACAGGGAAACTCAGCTAATGGCAGAAATTGGTCCCACTGACCCCCAAACTCTAACACACAAGCCCGTAACATATCCTCTAGAACCTGGATAGTCCGCTCGGACTGGCCATCAGTCTCGGGGTGAAATGTTGTGCTTAAATAATCTCGGGTGCTCAACTCCCACTAAAAACCCCTCAAAAACCTGGAAGTAAACTTCGACCCTTGGTCAGATATAATACATATAGGAACTCCGTGCAAGTGGACTAATATAATACATACAGGAACCCCGTACAAATGGACTATCTACAGAATGTAAATACAGGTTAATCGCTCGGCACTGAAGGTAGAACAAACTAGAATTAAGTGTACCAACTTAGTCAACCGATCGACTATCACCCAAATATTGTCATAACCCTTGAAAATATGAGGAAGCCCCACAACAAAGTCCATAGTCACTCGGTCCCACTTCCTCTTGGGAATAGAAAATGGCTGAAGTGTGCCACTAGGTCTCTGATGCTCAACCTTTACCTGCTGGCAACTGAGGCAATGTGATACATAACCTACAATATCTCTCTTCATTCCATCCCACTATTAATGTTGCATCAAGTCCCGATACATCTTAGTTGTACCAGGTGGATAGAATATTAAGAGTCATGTGCCTCTTATAGAATTAGCTATATCATATCCCCCACTCTAGGAACGGACAATCGACCATCAAATCTGAGGAATCCATTTGAATAAACTGTAGCCTGACCCCTAATACCCTGCAACACTCTATCTTGGAGAGCCACCAACGACTCATCCTCGAACTATCGAGCCTGAATCTGATCAACCAGTGAGGACTAAGCCCTAATAAAGGCCAATACCCAACCGGAGTCTGAAATATCCATTCCGACCAACCTATTAGCTAGGAACTGCTTTTTCAAAGCTAATGGTCGCTCATCGGAAGTTAGGTGTGCAAGGCTTTCTATACTCACCGCCTTCTGACTCAAGGCATTTGCTACTACGTTTTCTTTGCCCAGATGGTATAGAATAGATATATCATACTCAACCAACAACTCAATCCACCGTCTCTAGTAGAAATTTAGGTCCCGCTGAGTTATAAGGTATTGTAAGCTCCAGTGGTCTATATAAATATCACAATGTACACCATGTAGATAATACCTCCAAATCATGAGCGCATACACTATCACCGCCAACTCTAAGTCATGTGTACAGTAGTTATACTCGTGGGCTCGTAACTGATGAGAAGCATAAGCAATAACTCAACCCTGTTGCATAAATATACAACCAAGCCTGATATGAGAAGCGTCAAAATATATCACAAAGCTCTCTCTCTCAAAGGGAGACTCAAAATAGGAGGGGTAGTTAGCAACTCCTTCAGCATCTAAAAACTAGTTTCTCACTCATTGGATCACATAAATGGCATACCCTGGTGGGTCAATCGAGTCAATAGAATGGAAATGGTGGAAAAGCTCTCAACAAAACATCTGTAATACCTTGTCAACCCGATAAAAATTTGAATCTTTTTCACTGAAGTAGGCCTAGGACAGCCATGAATCGCATCGACCTTAGATGGATCTATAATATTGCCCTCGCCAGACACCATATGACCTAAGAAAATCATAGAATCAAGCAAGAATTCATGCTTAGAAAACTTAGCATACATCCTATGATCCCAGAGTGTTTGAAGCACAATATGAAGGTGCTAGGCATGTTGCTCTCAAATCGGTGAGTATACCAGAATGTCATCAATAAAAACCACTACAAAGGAGTCCAAATATGGTCAATTACTCGAGTCATCAAATCTATAAATGTTGTAGGGTCATTAGTCAGCCTAAATGGTATGACTAGGAACTCATAATGCCCATAATGGGTCTGAAAGGCAGCCTTCTGAATATGCTTTGCTAGGATCCTCAACTGGTGATACCCCGATCTCATATCAACCTTAGATAACATTGAGGCCCCCTGCAACTGATCAAATAAGTCATCAATATGCAGCAGAGGATAATAGTTCTTCATTGTCACCTTGTTCAGTTGTCGATAATCAATACACATCCGGAGAGTCACATTTTTTTGTCACAAATAAGACAAGAGCTCCCCGGGGAGAAACACTCAGCCAAATAAACCC
>JBCEWC010008905.1:0-19355 GCA_038996855.1 Solanum aculeatissimum | reverse complement strand
AATTAAAAAAGTGTTTAACAACACTTATGTGCCAAACACATCAGCAACTTTTTTTCAGCTACAACACTTTATCCAAATACATAATTGCTTATTTTTCAAATAAATTTCAGCACTTTAAAAAGTACTTTGGAAGCACTTTTAAAAAGCTATTTTTTTCAGCTAAGCCAAACGGGCTCTAAGACTTTCTCTCGACATCTTTCTTTTATTTAATTCATTGCTCTCATATCTTTAAGCAGGGGGGTTGCGTTCACTATTAAGCCTATGTGACTCAAGTAGCAGATTACAATTCTTCCTTTTAGAAGGAAAGTTAACTTGCTCGTTTAGGTAGTTAGTTCGCTTCCTCACCGGCGAGAAAGAATTCCTATTTTGATATAGTTATTTGTGCAAGTATTTTATGGTTAAGAAACAACTGTCTCTTGTACAGATCGTGTATTAATCTACTATAACTATAGGATAATACTTCCCTTCTATTGTAACTATAGAGTACACTCCCTTTTTGCGACTTACTGCATTTAATTCGAGTGATCTACAAATGACGAATTTTTTTTCCCATCTCTATCCCATTCGTCGGTACTGATCGTTGATACCGTAAAAGTAGTTTTCTTGCTTTCTTGTGCTAGCTCATGATTTAAACGAATCACACATACTCCCTAGCACATGTTCCTCGACCTTGAGGGCACCCCCGAAGAGCGGGGGATTGTGTGACATTTCTGATTGGCTATTTTCTAATAAGTTGTTTTATAGTTGGCATGTTGAATCGTATATGATGGGTTGGTTTAGATTGATCCTAACCGAATTGGGATTCTGAATCTGACCGCACTTTCCTTAGGTCGAAGCGCTATTGATTTTGGCCCGACTTCCCCCGGTCTTCAGCCTGAGCTGTATCAGGCAAAAACTCCTCCCACGTACAGTTCGGAGGTTGAGCCCCACCCCAGCAGTAAATGTGCTGCTTAGGTCAACTAACACAAAAAAGATAATAGTTTACTCCTATCTATTTTCACTACATGCTTAATTATTTCCTCTGGTCATTCTGCTTCAGTTGTGTTTTTCACCTCCTTATTGAGGAATAAATCCTTTTGTATATTGAGTGATAAGAATGAAATGGGGTTTGAGATGATTGGGGATAAGCACCAAATAACAATGTGGTATTACAACACATTCCATTATACTTCTGCAATGGGAAAAAGCTTCAAAGCTGTGGTCCAATGATCCAACTTGGGTAAATGGAAACAAAGAACCTTAGCTGGCTAATGCTAATACATGCCAATCAGTTGCTTTAGCTATAAATTTATCTCTCTAGCCTCTGGATACAAACTTATTATGCTCAAACTAGATATGCTCAGATCTAATTGGTGGAGCTTTAATTAAAAGATTTGCTTCTCTCATTATCCACTTCTGATTTTATTTTATTTTTCTTGTAATCAACAAGTAATTTCATATGCTTTTGACAAGGAATAATAACAATATTCCAGTAGAAATACTAATTTATTTGTAATCTTAAGTTGGATGAAAGTTCAGATGAAAACTGTTGCAGTTGCTTACCAGCTGTGGTGCCGGGTTTTTTTTCAAGGATGTGGTCCATGGTTGTATGAGCCTATATGAAATGATGATTATTAAGTTTGCTACCTTCTGGTACAAGTTTCTCTGTTGCTAAGTTACCTTGAGAGGTGATATTTCTGAGTGAAGAACATATTTCATTTGTGAGCTTAACTAATGACATGTCTTCGGTAAAAGAATAAAAAGAATGAACTGATAACATGTACTGAAAATTAAAGATACAGTGGGAAAAGTACCATTTCAGTAATGCACTAGGCTCCCTGTTCTGGCTTTATGTGATTCTTTTTATTATATAATGATTTAGTTGGATATGATGTTGGCTATGCACGACTGTGCCATGTTCTTTTGGTGGTTCCACTATAATATATTTTGCATCCCCTATAAATTGTAGCATTCCAATTTGGCATGCCGGGAACTTTTCATTCCAATGGATGAGGCATTGTGCCAAAAATCTACCAACTTATATCTCCTTTCTACTGGAAGTAATGGAACAGATGATGGATGTTGCAAAATTACTGCTTCAGATAAAAAGTTTAGAATCTTTGGCTTTGAGGTAAATCCTTGTTCAAAATCTGTAAGTGAAGAGCATATAAGCTCCTCGGGAATATCTGCACATGAAAGACAAGTGGAAAAAACTTCCATCTTTATGAATTCCTCTGACGCAGTTCTTCCCAACCCAAATGAAAACCTCAGAAACTTGAGCTCCTCAGTTGTCAGTGAGTTTAAATATGAGTGCCGCTTCTGTTTAAAGAAGTTTACTAACTCACGGGCACTGGGAGGTCACCAGAATGCCCATCGAAAAGAGAGGCTGAAGAAGAAAAGAATGGATCTTGAAGCAAAAAGAGCTATTAGCTCCATGTTCCAGCTTTATTCTTTCATCAGAAACACTGGAGTTATCCACTCTCACTATTCTCCAAGTCATCAAGGCCTTTGTGTTTATGTTCCTACCATTGTTTCCGGAGGTTCACTCATCAATTTCAGCTCTGTATATCACTATCAGAGCGAATCTCATCCCCTATATGTTACTGTTGACGCTGCCCAAGGTGAACTACAGTTGCAAAATAACTGTGTTACCTTGTTGCAGGGTGGTGAATCTAGACAGAGAGACCTGTTGTCGTGAGTGTTACGTTCTTTTACTGGAAAATTTCTGACATATAAACATAGGTGCTAATAGCCCTGGAAACGAATTGAGTTGCTTATTTATTTATCACTTATCAGACAAGGATATAGCAGCTATTTCGACTAATACTGCCTACTCTTATTTTGTATTCCTCCAGTTTTGGATCTATTTTGTTCTTAATCAGACTACACCATCAAAGCAAAACAGTTCCAGAAAACTCTCAGATATTAGCCTTAAAAGAATGTGAGTTGGCTTTACTGAAAAAAGGAACAGTGCACTATAGTATGTATCTGCGGTAATTTATTTCTTGCTGTCAAATCATAAATGCGTATCTTTTGCATTAACCATTTATAGTTGCAACTTGCAAGGCATGATGCATTGGTTTTCATCGATTTTTATTATATATTTCATGAAGTATTATATGCACATGAAAATTTACTGCGAAGTCCAAAAGTTAACTTAGCAAAGCGTATCATACATGTCATAGTCAAATAGTTTAAAATAATGTTCCTCGATGTACGATGCAGGCAATTCAGGATGTAACATTTTTCACAGGACATTAACATATTTTGAATGTGCGAAAAAAATAACAAGAGATTTAATCGCATGAACACTTTATCTATCGAGACATAATGGTTATAAGACCTTCCTTTTTCGTAGTTGTTATTCTTAAACATAGTTATTATCATCTTACAAGTTTAAGACAAAATTAATTATTATTTTTTAAGACTTTAAATACCTTAATTATGAAGTAATGTTATACTTTTGTTTCATATTAGTTGTCACTTTTTCACCGCCCATTAAGAAATCATAAATAAGAAAAAATTTATTGATTTACTCTTTTAGATTTCTTTTTTTTTTTTAAAATACAAATTTCTTTGTACTTATGAAAAAAATTTAGTTGATTTAATTTTAATTTTATTAATTGAAATTGTATATAATAAAGTGAATAACTGATATAGAAAGGTAGGAAGACGGAGAAAGTAATTATTCAAATACCATTAAAGGATACAATAGTTAAAACTTTTTCCTAATTAATCAGTACTTATATTTATTGCTGAAAAAAAAAGTATCGAAAACATTTCTAAAACTTTAAAAAAATTATTAATTTCATTCTTGAATTATTGATAGCTTTAAAAATATTTTTTTACTTGATTAATTAAATTTAGATACATTTTCGATCTGTCTCAACCTCTTATAAGAGCATAAACCTTTAAATTATTTTTTTTTAAAATTATTGAAAATACCCCTAAAATTGATGAAGATTTAAGGATATATTTTATTCATATTGTAATGTCGAGGATGTATTTGAGTTCAATTTATTAAGTAAAAAAAGTATTTATAAGAATGTCAATAATTGGAAAATAAAACTACTACAATAATTATATACTTAATAAAAAGAAAAAGTAAAAACGAATGAGGACAAAATTATAGTCCGTAATTAGACAAGATTTTGACCGTGTGTAGAAATTATTTGGATTCGACAAGAAAGGAAACAAAATGAATGGATGATACGTCGGCTTATGATTGGTTCCTCCACCGAATGGATGCTGACTTGGACATTCAACACAGCTCAGATTTGATCCCAATATTCATCAAACTTCTCAATCCCCCTATTCTTCTTTTTCTTCTTCTCCAATTTTCCCTCCATTAATTTTCATTTCTATCTCACAAAATAAAAATGTTTCAAGCAACTGTGGTGAAATGGATTCTGCTATATCTTGTAATTTCTCCCACCATTTTTATCACCTGTTTCTCAGACCTCCACTCCAACAATCTTCTGGCTGCTAAAAGGAAGCGCATGAGCGATAAAGTTCGCAACATGTAAGTTTAACTTCGCACAATCTCCTAACCCTTTTCATTCATTTTTGAAAATGCTATGCAAAAAATTGCTATTGATTCTTTGGTTATGATTTTTTTGAAATTTTTTTATGTGGAGAGGGTGATAACATTTGGAAATTACTTGAATGAGATTGTATATCTTGTTGCAAAGTGAGATTGGTTAAGGGAAATTTTCTGTTGTGATGACAGGTTTTACCATGCTTATGATAACTATATGATGTATGCTTTTCCGGTAAGAATTAGCTTCTACTATTGAATAAAGGTCTGGAGAATGTATACCAACTCTAGGGGTTCTCTTCTTACTGTCTAATCTCTATTGTAGCATGATGAGCTGAAACCTCTGACCAAAACCTACACAGACTCTTTAAGTGAACTTGGAAATTTGAAGGTAACTAACTGTGTCATAATTTAGAAGAATCATCATTGAAGAAAACAGGTCTTGTTATCGTTGTATAACGGTTTTATCACGTGTTGCCATATTTTAGCTCGAACATTTGCCACAGCAGTACAGTGGGTCAGCTCTTACGCTAATTGAATCGTTGTCCAGGTGGGTTACATTTGTTGTTTGCAACTCAGAACCAATTGTATACTATATTTTGGGCCATTTATCTTTTTACCATATTTTTTCCAGCCTTGTAATCTTGGGTAACTACTCTGAGTTTGAGAAGGCTATTATTTGGCTAATCTGAAAATCTATCATTTGATGTTGATGCAAGGGTAAATCTATTTGAGGTAATATACATTGTAACATTTACATTTCTGTGTATGGGTCTAATTGGATGATTGTGCTTGCCTTTGTGCGTCTTCAAATTTTTCTCTTAATAAATGCTTTTCTTGACCACATTTAAGTAGGATTTCCCAGCACTAAATCAAGGGAAGTCTTACTTTTGGGTCACAGTTTATTCAATTCACTTCATAATTTTTCTTTTTTCCTGATCACCAATTGTAGTGCAACATTAGAGTTCTTGGAGGACTTGTTTCTGCTCATGTTCTTGCCACTGATTCTACAAACAGGTTGATTCAAGTAATTTATAAGAATCAACTCCTTGACCTGGCTGTGGATTTGGGGCGACGCTTTCTGCCTGCTTTCAATACCCCAACCGGATTACCTTATGCTTGGATCAACTTAAAGGTATATATTATTTGCTGCTTTTGTAAGTGATTTGATTACAATGTATGCAAGATAATATCCTCTCTGGGATGTAATCCTGGACAACAGAAATAGAAAGCAAGGAAATGTTTGACGGAAATATTTTCAGTCAACGAGATACTTCTTCAGGTTAATCAGTTAGTCTATGCTTTTATGGAATGAGAGGTCAAGAGATAATATTGTAGATTACTATTTAGCAAGATATTCTATATCATGAAGGCTGTCTTATCAGGAAGGAAATAATTGAAGGCAGCTTTTTATTGGAAAACAAAAAATGCAACCTTCGGTCGGAAAAAGAAGACCAGCCTTTCGTGTGAATTCATTGTTGCCAATAGGTCCGCTACTGGACTTTGGACAAGTTCTTAGTTGAGTCACTTAATGATATAATTTCTTAATTGGATTCATTAGCTTCTAGATGTGTTTATTTATCCTGCAACTCAAAGTTCTTTATTATTCTGGCGTCCAAATCAGCTTCAGTTTACTTCCTTCCAAATGTCAGTTGTTTGTGATACTATCGAAGTTATAATTTTCATAATAAAATCTCCTGTTTTGAAAATTTTATTCCAACTTTAGATCAACTCATCTAATTTGGATGTGCTAGGAGTTATCCTGGTATCCAAATTCTTGTGGGGCTGAGAACCAGTTAATAAACTGTTGGAGTTTTTGGATTCAACATGAAATTTAGCTCATTAGCTTAAGCAGGACTATTTACACTATTGACTTGAGTTGCTATTGCCTGCATAATCTCTTCAATATTTGAAGTAAGAATTACTTCAAATATGCTTTCAAGTTTTAATTTTCTTTTACGTTGTCTCTGATAATATACTGCTACAATTTGACAGAAATATGAAAATAAAATTCTATTGATTTATGAGATTTTTTTTTTTTGCACCTAATTTGTCTTAGGATAGTTTTAGTAAAGATTTTTGAAACTCACATGCCACTGCTCATTCCATGAATTGCATTACTGATATGCCACATCAATTTTTGCATACCAAGTAGAACCTGTTTTTGGTAGCATCCGTAGGGTCATATGTTGCATTGGCGTATTTAAAAGATAAATTTATGGCTCATTAAATGCAAAATGTGACAGCATGGTGTAATTGCGGACGAGACAACAGAAACGAGCACATCTGGATGCGGTAAATTACTTCGTCTTTCCTACCTTACCTCTTCAGCTATTTCCTTGAACTTTGATAGCTGCCATCAAATTGATTTCACTAGCCTTCAATGAAGTCTTATCAAATGTTATGTGGATTATTTTTTCATGTAATCAGGTTCTCTAATCCTTGAAATGGGTGCATTATCACGTTTAACTGGTGATACAAGATTCGAGATGGCAGCTTTGCGTGCTCTTCGTAAGTTATGGAGCATGCGGAGTTCTCTAAATCTTCTAGGAACTACACTAGATGTAGCAACTGGAGACTGGATTGAATATTCTTCTGGAATTGGAGCTGGTATGTTTCTGTAGGTAGAGCACTTTTAGGAGACTTCTCCACAACCATTTTCTCGATTTAGTTATGTATACTTCTTCTAGATGTCTTCTGATTCCGTGTTTCTCATTTGCCTAGATAAATAATGTTACCACCCTTCCTTGATTGTCTGTTTCTCTTCACAACATGTAGTCTCTTGATATTTCATTTCTTTTTTCTTTTCTTTTTTTGGGGGCTGTTTTTAGGTGTGGATTCTTTCTACGAATATCTAATGAAGGCCTACGTTCTTTTTGGAAGAGATGAAATCTGGAAGATGTTTCAATCTGCTTATGTTGCTGTGCAGAGATATTTTAGACATGGCCCATGGTACTATAATCACACCTTATTTTGAAATTTTGGATTTTTTTATTTTTGTATGTATTGCCATCATACTTGCAGTTAAATTGATTCTTGGTGCCTTGGCCTTAGTAATCCCATTTCTATTTGTGGCAAACTGGCAATTGCCTAGAACAGGAAAAGAAAGTGCTGGAACCATTTCCTTTATTCTTATTGTCTCCTCCCCGAAATACTTCTATTCTAGTCTGTGCTTCACCAAATCTGCTGTTGAGAACAATGTATGATGCATAAGTATTGTCCTGGAATTTAGTAGTCAGACCAAGATCAGAACATTTAATTTAATGTAGGTATCATGAAGCTGACATGAGAACAGGAGTAGCAACATACTGGCAGCTCACAAGTCTTCAAGCATTTTGGCCTGGTCTGCAGGTAAAAAGGAAATCTGTAGCTTATAATTTCTTCCTGAAACTGATATAGTTTTTTGTCAAGAATGAGGAAATCTAGTCCTCTTTTGCATATTCTTCTTCTTTTATATGCTACTCTTCTCGTATGTACATAAAACAGTAACCCTAAGGAAAACTGTAAAGTGGTGACCAACTTGATTCTTTTGGTTTCAGGTTCTTGTTGGGGATATCGAGGCAGCTAATTCCTCACATCGTGAATTTTTCAAGGTGTGGAAGAAATATGGAGTTCTTCCAGAGAGGTAAAGATGTTTCTCCTCCATTCTTTCCTTTGTTCTCCAAGGCTTTTTTCCTGCTTTTGCCCTGTGCTTTCCATGCAATAAGCTAGCCTTAGTGTAATTGGTTTTACCTGTGATGGTTGTTTTTCACTTTTCTTATAGGACCCTTTTCAATAATTTAGGTATCTGCTGGACCATCAGATGTTGCATCCTACAGAAAAATACTATCCGTTACGTCCTGAATTGGCAGAGTCCACATTTTACCTATACCAAGCAACCAAAGGTGTGTGACTCTTCTTTTTAGATTTTCTTGTCTTAATTTTGGTATCTTCAAAGTAGCCATTTTTTAGCTTTTAAATTTTTAGAAAACCCATCCTTTTCATCATATAGTAGTTTTCTTGTTAACAGATCCATGGTATATGGAAGTGGGTGAATCAATAATGAATTCTCTGAATACACATACAAGAGTTAAAGGTGGCTTTGCTAGCATTAGGGATGTGACTACAATGCAATTAGAAGACCATCAGCATAGTTTCTTCCTTGCAGAAACGTAAGCCTTCTGTATCTTCATCGTATGCACACAAATTATATGGTATGGAAGCTGAATGATGTTTGGTGAAGTGTCCCTCTTAATATGACTGACCATCCATGCTCTTATAGCAATATAATTTTTGTCTGATTTCTGCAGGTGCAAGTATTTGTATCTACTTTTTGATGACTCATTTCTACTAAATCAAAATTACATATTTACAACTGAGGGTCATCCCCTGCCGGTTAGAAGCAATTGGCATGAGAAGCTTCCCGAGGTTTATAAAAGTAACAGAACTTCTATCAAGGTACATTTCCCTTTCCATAAGCAATTGCGATTAGTCTGTGTTTCTCAAGTTGTATAAGTAAAATTGTTTCTTATTTCATGGCCTTCTGCTTTTCCTTTCCATGCTCTTTTCTTCATTTCCAACGGCAAGTAGGTGCATCCTGAGTTATTTCTTAAAGAGTAGTTGTATCTGCTGCATGAGATCACATACTTGCTCATATTAATGCTGCCCCTACAGTGTTCATACATCTGATTGTCCCTGTATCTTTGTGGTATTCTTTCAGTTTCTCAAGTATTACCTAGAGATGGAAAACTAGTTAGGACTTGGGGTGTGTTCGGTATGGAGGAAAACATTCCGGAAAACATTTTCTAATTTTCTCATGTTTGGTTAGCTTAAATGTGTTGGAAAATATTTTTCAAATCAACTCATTTTCCTCAAATTTAAGGAAAATGACTTCCTTCACAACACTAAGGAAAACATTTTCCAAAACTATCCCCTAGTCTCAAATTAAAATATTTTTTTATCCCATCCCTACCACGACCCCCCTTCCCTCTAGAATTTTTTTTAAAAAAAAATAAATTAAATTAAAAGTTTTTTTTTGAAAAATATTTTACATTTTGAAAATTTTATTTTTTTACCCATCCCTACGTCGACCCACCCAACCCCCTCCCAAAAAAAATTAAAATTGGAAACATACCCTTGATAAACCATCCTATGCCAATCATTTTTAAATGAAATTCAGTGATTAAGATTTTATAGGTTTGGCATTTTCTTAGTTGAAGGCCATTAAAAGCTTTCCTTTTTGTCCTTTCACATTAGACAATGCTTTCTAATCATCACTACTCTGTATCACCTTAGATTTGAAATTTGATGGCAGTCAATTGGTAGCCATTAGATTTATTTAGGCGGTTGACTGCTCGTTGGGAGGGGTTACCCATTTTTCATGTTCATCTTTAACGTTCTGATTAAACCAAATTTTTGGCACAATAGGAAGACAAGTAATATTAGGTTAACTGATTTATTGACGCAGGTTTTCACCCATATTTTCATCAATTTACAAATGTTCTCCCCTCAAGCACATCACTAGATAGAAGATTTAAAGGAAATAAGATAAGGACTTTGATGATCTAGTGAAACATAGCTTGCAAACTAAACCAAAGACTCGATTTACTCGTTCTAGTGAAGTTGATAAGTGTGTCTGAGTGTCTCCCTTTGTCTTTCCTCTTGTTTTTGGTCTGTTACAAGTTCTAGCTTAGTTGATTGCACAAATCTATCATTTTACACTAGTAAAAGAAAATCAACATGAGTTCAAGGGATGACAAATTATTCAACTGGTGCAGCATGGAAAGCAGAGAAAACGAAGCAGTGCCATGTCACTTCAAGTTTGTCCAGCTTCTATGATTCACCATGAGTCGCATGAAAGGCGACTTGAAAGTGCTTGCCACATCCCTGATGCTGGTGCTGATCATAGATGTTTCAGTGAAGATGATTGTGGTGTTGACGCCAACACCTGTAGACGGCGATCATGCAGTATGGCTGGATATTGTGGTCTCTGGTCCTTGATATAAAAAGAGATGTACATCCTCAAATTCTTTTGTAACAGATAGGATACACAGGTTTTAGGTAAATGGTTCATTATTGTATACTATATCTTAGAGTCAAAAAGGTATTTTTCATGAAACATAGGTCAGTAAAATACACTTAAAAAGTTTTTGTCACATGAATTTTGTTCGTTTGCTTAAAAGCATTACGAGCATGCCATAGTGAAGTTAATCAAGCATCTTTGTAATGTCTTGTAGCATATCCTATATTAGCAGTTAAATCATGGTGAAAAGAAGAGAAAGTGAAAGTAGTTTCTTCATTGTAGCATATCCTACATCTGCAGATCATCTGTCAACCCTAAGGGGTCATTTTGGTTAGATTTACGCTGATATTAATAATGTATGAATTAGTTATGAGTGAATTTATATACCTAGAGTAAGATATTGTCATACATTTATTAATTATTTCACCTTCTATCTTGTATAAAATAATACTTACATAGATTTCATTCTTTCTAAATTATCAATCAAATGTCGTATTGATTTTATATATGAATAATTTATTTTCTATTTAACTACCAAACATTGTATTAAATGACTTGTACATGTATCCCTATTTAGGAAGCTCTTTAATTTATTCCTCAAATAAATATGTATCTTTAATTTTGCTTTTAAAGATTTAAGTGAAAATTTGAGTTCCTGAAAATATCTTTGATATCCAAAAAAATTAAACAAATAACTTTTGCGAAATATAAACTTATATTTTTATTTCATAAGTTATACCATAAAAAGCATAACAAATTATGCTATATATTGGGAGCATAATTTATTGCTATTAAAAAAAACACACAAACTCAAATTTGTTTCTCTAAAAGGATAAAGGACAGATGCCTCAAAAAAGCGAGAGCATAATTCTTGTTTCTATACATAAACATATGCCCCAAAAAGTATCCAAGATATTTTGATCCACAAATCTTGGTTAAAAAAACAAGGGCAAAGATTGAATTATTGAAAATACTTTTAAATTTGATATGATTATTAATTTCGTCCTCAAATAATCAATAGTCTTAAAAATATCTATTTACTTTACTAATTTAATTTAAATACATTTTTGAGTAAAATATATTCCTAAATATTTTTTAGGTTTAGGAGTATTTTCAACATTTCTTTCAACTTTTTATTAAGATCGCATTCTCCTACAAGAGTTTGAGACCACTTGTTATATTATGTGGAAGAGTACAATAATAATAACAATATACTCAGTGAAATTACAACTACCTCATAAAGATAGAAAGGTTGTTTTCGAAAGACCCTCTAACTCAAATATATCAGCCCAAAAAGTAGAAAATACTAAATATAAAAACGACTATAGTGGAAAACAATTGAAAACTCATAAATACAATACAAGTAACAAAATAAGTGACGGTCAAATAACAATACGATATATAATGACACGTCTAATCCTACAATGTTACTATATCACAAGTAAAATAACATTCTATCCCTATTAGTCGTCTACCTTAATACGCAATCACAGTTATGTGAAAAATTGAAAGTATAGTTAAATTCAATTACTTAAATAAAAAAAAATTGTGAAAGATAAAATTAAAGATGAATCCATTCAAGTGGCAATCCGTACATTTACTTGAGTAAGCAGTGGGGCGTATTTAAGTGTGATAACAGGTAAATCCAGCTGGAGTCCAATGAAGTGTATGATAGGATAGAGAAATGACATATGTTTCTCTTTTGGGGTTAAAACAGTAGCTACATTTGCCTACCCAACATCCATAGTCCTTTTCATTGATCTCTATCTTGTCCTTACTTGTTCTGAAAAATAAAATTGCATATTCACTAGTTTAGGAACTACTTACAAATCTTACACTTAGATTCATGTGTCTTGAGGTATATAGTATTAAAAATTAATGTAATTTGTTTTAAATACATTTGTATTTAGATTAAATATGTATCTGGGATACACATATAAATCTCACTCGTCTTTTTCATTTTGCTTGCCACTCTCTTATGTATCTAGGATTACAGGTGAATCACACCAGATACATGTATCTGGTGTCTATATGGTGCTATTCATATGTATCTGAGATACGTTACTATGTTACTATCTCACTCGCCTCTCTGACTTCTCTTGTTGTATTTAATAGTAAAAAATACATATATCTATACCTTCCTCAATATATGATAGGAAATTGAAAAATTTTCATAAATAACTTAGTTTTGATACTTAATAGACCGAAATAATTATATTAGGTAATTACATTTTGTAGTTATGGCTATAGGAGCTATTTGTATAATTTGCAGGTACGTTTCTATAATTGAGCTATTTTTATATAAACTCGAAATAATGAATATATACAAACACAAACATTAAACAGTTATACAAATTACTTTATATTATACAAAAGTGAAACAAAATTCGAATTATACAAACTCAAATCGTAATTAATGCTAAACATTAGTGGTAAATTTTAAATTAACTAACTATAATTATATTAACTAATTAACTAGCATATGTTTGTTTATTTCTGTAATTTTCCTAAAAAACCTTAATTAAGGTACGAATGTATGTCTAATAAGGTAATTTCCACAAAAACTATTAAAGGCCCATTTGTACGGCCCATAATCGGTCGAAATCTTGGATCCAAAGTCGATGGTCCAGTCATCAAAAGACACGTGTTCATAAAAGGACTGTTACTGCAACTTGCGATGCTCTGGCATTACTTGCTTGCTCGCTGTAATTTTTATATTAGATTTTAAATATAAATACAAAATTTTAGTTAATGTAACTGAATTTTGCTAGACCTCTTATTAAAATATAGATTATAAGTTTCATATTTTTTAAAAAAAAAAATAGATAATTTGATAATCTAAAGATTTTCTTATACTGATTATAAATTTTAGCTCAAACTAGTAGTAGTAAAATTCTAAAAGAATTTTCCAAATTTCCAATTGGCCAAGTTGAAATGACGCTCATCTCCATTTTTATCTTATCTTTTAATCACAATGAAAATGAAATGTCATCTCAAAGTTTTTTCGGTTTTACTTTTTCCTTTGATATATATATGACTGTATGGACAAAAATATTCGAATTGTTTGGTTGTTGATTAAAGTTATGCATAATTTAGTCAAAAAAATTTAATGATTATACACTAGGTAATTGGTTTGTGTTTCGCGCGGTCATAATTAATCTAATTAAGTTTATATATTATAATATTATAATTAATAAAATACTCTAAAGTTATTAAGTTCTTTCTATATATAAAATTTAGCATTATAGATTTATCTTAAGAACTTTTATTAATGTAATATTGCTAAAGTCCTTGTTATTTAAAATTATATTTTTGGATTATAACATTATTTCTCGATATAATTGTTTTTTCAATAGTGTTTGTACTCTCTAATTTGAATGTTAAATTAGTATAATATCCCGACTTAAAAATCAATTTAATCTCTTTTTTATATTATATATTATAAATATTTAATTATATTATATTATATTGAAGGCAAATAATTTTTCATATTGAAAGATTGTGACTTTTGCAAAGAGATGTGACTTTTTCGAAGAATTTTGACTTTTCCGAAAGGTTAACTTTTTCGAAGGATTGTGACATTTGCGAAGAGTTGTGCCGCTCTCGAAGGGTTGTTACTTTTCTAAAGAGGTTATTATAATACCCCCAACTTAAAAATTAATTTAGTATATATATTTTATATTACACTATATTTATTTAATTATATTGTATTATATTGAAAACAAATAGTTTTTCACTTTGAAGGATTGCGACTTTTTCGAAAGGTTGTGACTTTTTTAAAGGGTTGTGACTTTCTTGAAAAATTATGACTTTTACGAAGAGTTGTGACTTTTTTGAATAGTTGTGACTTTTCCAAAGGATTGTGACTTTTTCGAATGGTTGTGACTTTTCCAAAGGGTTATGACTTTTCCGAATACTTGTCACTTTTTCAAAGGTTTGTGACCTTTTTGGAAAATTGTGACCTTTTCAAAAAGTTTTTTTCGAATGTTTGTGACTTTTCCAAAGGGTTGTGACTTTTTCGAAGGGTTGTAACTTTTTTGAAAAATTATGACTTTTTCGAAGAGGTGTGACTTTTTCGAATGGTTGTGACTTTTCCAAAGAGTTGTGACTTTTTTGAAGGGTTGCGACTTTTTTGAAGGGTTATGACTTTTTCGAATGCTTATGACTTTTCCAAAGGGTTGTGCTTTTTCTGAGGGGTTGTGACTTTTTCAAAAAATTGTGACTTTTTTGAATGATTATGACTTTTTCAAAGGGTTGTGACTTTTTTTGAAGGATCATGACTTTTCTGAAGGGTCGTGGCTTTTTTGAAAAACTGTGACTTTGTTTAATGGTTGTGACTTTTTCAAAAGGTTGTGACTTTTTCGAAGGGTTGTAAATTTTTTTAAAAAAATGTAACTTTTCGAAGAGGTGTGACTTTTTCGAATAGTTGTGACTTTTTCAAAGTGTTGTGACTTTTTCGAAGTGTAGTGACTTTTTCGAAGGGTTGTGATTTTTTCGAAGGGTTATGAATTTTTCAAAGGGTTGTGACTTTTCTGAATGGTTGTTACAGGTGAAAGTACCATTTAATCATAAGCGACGCCTTTTGAGTTTTTTTAAACTTTTGTTGGACTATTTAATTGATTTTAAAAATATTGAACTATTTAAGAAAATAAATAAATAAGATTATGTGAGAGCTTTTTTTGAAGGGTTGTGACCTTTTTGAAAAATTGTGACTTTTTTAAATAGTTGTGACTTTTTCGAAGGGTTGTGAATTTTTCAAAAATTTGTGACTTTTTCAAATGGTTGTGACTTTTTCAAAGGGTTGTGACTTTTTTGAATGATTAGGACTTTTTCGAAGGGTTATGACTTTTTTTAAGGGTTGTGACTTTTTCGAAGGGTTGTGACTTTTCCGAATGGTTATGACTTTTTTGAATGATTGTGACATGTGAAAGTGCCGTTAAATTATAAGCAACGCTTTTTGAATTTTTAAAAACTTTTGTTGGACTATTTAATTGATTTTAAAAATATTGAATTATGTAAGAAAATAAATAAATAAATAAATAAATAAATAAGAATTATGTGAGAGTGCCACGTAGGCGGGTTCCCAATCCTCTTTTATATATATATATATATATGATTTTTAAACTTTTTATTTATTATTATTAAAAAATCTTCATCTTGTTCGGAGATTAGTAGAGAAATATAGGGAAAGAAAGAAGGACTTTCACATGGTGTTCATTGATCTCGAGAAGACCTATGACAAAGTTCTGAGGAATGTACTATCGAGGTGCCTAGAGGTGAAAGGAATTCCAATGGTATATATTAGGGCGATAAAGGACATGTATGGCGGAGCCAAAACTCGGGTAAGAACGGTGGGAGGAAACTCAGAGTATTTTCCTATTGAGATAAGACTTCATCAGGGATTTGTGTTGAGCCCTTATTTGTTTGTCTTGGTGATGGATGAGCTGACACGGTCTATTCAAGAGGAGGTTCCATGGTGTATGATATTTGTAGACGACATAGTATTGGTTGATGAGCGTCGGACTAAAGTTAATAATAAATTGGAGATTTAGAGACACGCTCTGAATCTAAAGAGTTCAAATTGAGCAGGACCAAAACAGAATACTTGGAGTGCAAATTCAGTGTTGCGAGGGATGAAACAAACATTGATGTGAGGCTTGCCACTCAACGTATTCCCAAGAGAGAATACTTTAAATATCTTGGGTCCATCATCCAGAGTAGTGGCGATATCGACGATGATGTCACACATCGTATAGGGGCAACATGGACTAAATGGAGGCTTGCCTCTGGAGTACTATGCGATAAGAAGATACCACCTAAACTCAAAGGTAAGTTTTACAGAATGGTGGTTAGACCGTCTTTGCTGTATGGGGTGGAGTGTTGGCCGATCAAAAACTTACATGTTTAGAAGATGTAAGTCGCAGAGATGAGGATGTTGCGATGGATGTATAGTCATACTAGGAGGGATAAGATTAGGAATGAAACCATTCAAGAGAAGTTAGAGGTGGCCCCTGTGGCTTATAAGATGAGGGAAGTGAGACTGTGATGGTTTGGAAATGTGCAGAGAAGAAGCATCGATGCTCTTGTTAGGAGGTGCGAAAGGTTAGACTTCGGAGTTACATGAAGGAGTAGAGGTAGACCGAAGAAGTATTGGGGAGAGGTAATCAGACAAAATATGGCGAGACTTGATCTCACCGAGGACATGACCCTAAATAGAAAGGAGTGGAGGTCGCGGTTTAAAGTAGTAGGCTTATAGGTTAGTAAAATTAGGTTGATGTCTAGTTTTGGGGTATAGTAGGGTAGTAGGATTAGTCGCGTTTTTATATCCTGGGTTGTCATTATTCGACATATATATGTTGATTTTTTTTATCATTTTACACACTATTGTATACTTTTTGTTATTAGTTGGTCTTCCTGTTTCCTTTCCCTTTTTTCATATCTAGTTATTCTGCTTATGGGTTTTTGAGACGAGAGTTCCCAGGAAACAACCTCTCTACCTCTGAGGTAGTGGTAAGGTTTGCGTATATTTTACCCTCCCCAGACCGCACTTGTGGAATTTCACTGGGCATGTTGTTGTTGTAAAAAATTAAAATAGAGTAAATTATTTTATTATATTTTTAATTTATTAATATTGAATTAATATCTTTAAAAATATAATAACTAAATATATTTAGAACCCTACTCATTAATAAAAATAAAATAATAAATTTATTATACCAATAATATTTTTTAAGACAAATAAATTTTAAAGTAGCTCATAGCATAAATAATATTATAGTTATGAATGATTATAAACTTCTAGGCATATTTTCTTTCATTATAAGTAGTATTATTTACATCTTTATTATCTCCTTATTAATCTCACACAATTCCAGTGTTATATTTATAATACTCTTTGACGTTCTTCAATATAATCTTATAAATAGAAGTTTTAATACATTTGACAAAACAAGTTATTTATATTCCCTTCATCCTTCTTTATTTGTCCGCAATACTAAAAATAAATGTCCAACAATACTTGTCCACTTTATGAAATCAAAAGATAATTTTACACTTATAATTTCTAATTTAACTTTATTATTAATTATGGTCATTTTTCTATTATAATTTTTAAAATGTTATAAAAGTATAAAATAAGAATAAGAAGAAAGTGGGGAGAAGAGAGAAGACTTGTTATTCCTCTTGAATAATATTCATATCTATATTCAGATATATTTTACAATGAAGGAAACTCTTATATTTATAGGGAAAAAACTGACTTGGTCTCCAAGTAAGAAACTGATCTGGTCTTCAAATAGGATTCCTAACTATTATAGGAATCCACATAATAGACATTCACTACAAATTAAATATGTTTATAACACTCCCCCTTGAATGTCTATTTCTAGATTATGCGCCTCGTTACAACCTTACTAGATAAAACTTAGTGGAAAAAAATTCTAGTGGAGGAAAATGAGTACACATATCTAATAATACGCATTTTGGATGCCTCATTAAAAACCTTACAAGAAAAATTCAATGGGACAAAACCTTGTGAGGAAAAAAGAGTACACCACGTATTAACTCCCTCTGATGAGAACATCAATTCAAAAACTTGAATCTTCGCATCCCAATATTGTGTACCATCTTTTTGAAAGTTGCAGTTGGTAAACATTTGGTGAATAAATCAACCATATTGTCACTCGAACGAATCTCTTGCACATTTATATTACCATTCTCTTGGAGCTCATGTGTGTAGAAAATTTTTGGCAAAATGTGCTTTGTTCAATCTCCTTTTATGAATTCTCCCTTTAGCATCAAAGAGTTTTGCAAGTTCCTCACTTCAACTTCTTTAAGAAAACAATCTATTGCCTTTTGAAAACTCTTCAGGAGTTTTAATTCAAGTTATCAACTTCCATATGAAAGGTTCTTGATTAATTTTAATCAATATGAGGATTATAAACAAGTTTTTCAAGAACTTGTATATGCTTCATGCATTTTAAATCCTTCAAATACTTTCATATCAATTTTGTCCAGTGACAATATTCAATATTAAATGCATGATGTTTTCTAGTGTCTAGATTGCAAGTCAAGTAAGTTTTACGCTTACCAAAATGCACCATTTCACTCTATAATTAGAGCATGTTTTAATATACCAGAGAATTTAGATCCTCATAATCTTTTACAATATTGCACTATATTATATCAAAGATATTATCAACAAAATATCATTTTTGTCGGTTTGCAATTGAACATAACTTATTGAGATCTCATCAGTTTATTATTTTCAGGTAGCTACCCCTCTCATGATGTTTCATGAAGTGTTATGTCATAAGCTCTTCAAAAGCACATTGCCTCTTAATTATGATCATTTTGATCATTTGCTCATTTTTCTTTCAAGAATTATTTTATTTGGGATCAATTGCATATTTCATACATGTCATAAACTGTGTCCTTCAAGGATATTCAGTAAGAGTATTTTAACTCTTAGTTTATTATTATCTCCCCCTTAAGTAAGACAACTAACATATATTCCAATCTATCTTGAAGAATTCATCTTTTATGCATTATGGTATATTTATTAATCATATACCGCATATCAAAATTATTATATGGAAATTATATGGTCCCTTACCATAAATCTATTGAGGGAGAAATTGATGATAATGTATTCGTCTGTTGCATATCTTTATATGCAATTCATCATATTTCAGACCATGTCTTTGTTCTCATAAGCAATGACTGATCATTTATTGTAGGCATTAATGTCAATCAATTTGGATATTGTCACGACCCGGATAGGAGGCCTAGATGTGACATGGCGAAAGAGGACCCGAAGACCCTCGATCAAGCCATCAT
>JBCEWC010008904.1:0-19356 GCA_038996855.1 Solanum aculeatissimum | reverse complement strand
ACGAATTTAATAATAAAAGGACACCATAGTATATAATACTTTATATCTTTATCTATTTTAATCTTTGATTGACTTAAATAATAAGTATCCACTTTATAGGGAACAAAATTCTTAAGTCTTAAGACTAAATCTAAATTGTACTCTACTGTTCTAAAACTAAATAATTTATAAGTCATGCAAGTTGCAAGGAGGAGGTAAGTGGTAACTAAAGTGTTGATCATCTAGTGGATATTCAAGATCGTTTTATTGGATAATTTGATTTTAGCTTTAATTTTAGTTTGTAATTAATTAATTATAGCTTTTGCAAATTTGTAAATATAGTCTTCTTCTATTTGCTTTTATTAATGCAAATTCTCATTATCATTCTTATCGGGTAAACCGAAAACCGAATCGTTAAGGACACAAAATCGATAAAAAATATCTTATTGATTTGTTATTGGGTTAGCATATTTAAAAACCGAAAACCGATAAATCGAACCGATAATATATAAAATTGAACCGAACTGACCGATGCACACCCCTACGTCTATTAGATAGTTATGTTAACCACGTGATTAAAATATGTCATTTTATTTGAAATACATATAATTAAAGGGGGAGTGATATATTTTATATCCAACATATGTCTGCTCAATTCAATATTTGTGTCTGACATAATATTAAATGAATGTTAGATTAGATAATCTTTTAATGTTGGTTGTGACAACTTAAATAAGTCATAAATTATTTTTTAATTTTATAAAAAATATATAATTTGTTTTCAAAATGTAATGCCATTGTCACTCTCTATAGCGTGAAAATATTCAAAATTAATTTATTATTTAAAGATATAATTAATTACGTATAAATATAATTTAAGACCGTAACGTTACATCCGCTAACGAACTTCTTCCTATCTAGTTATTATTAATAAGTATCATCCTTAAAATATTTACATATATTCTAAATAAAAATTATGAAAGATGGGTGAATAATAAAGATCAAGCCTACAAAAAAAAAAGAATGAAAATAAAATTTATTTCCCTAATAAAGTGGCCAATTTTTTCCTTTTTTTAAAATATTATTTTGCTAGGAAAAAAATATTTTTCAAATTTTTTACTATATATATAAAAAAAATGAAGACCTTTTTTGAAAAAAAAATAATATTTTCCCCCACCTAGAAAGAACAATGGCTCCACGTATTATGTGTCATGTCACACTTATATTAGTTGTAATAAATTGCTTTGAAAAAAGAATTATTATTAGTACTAATATTTTAATATTTTTGTCAGTAACTGTCTCATGTCCACGCAATCAGTGTTCCTTTGGATAAGCACCTCCATCTTGAAGTTACGAAAATACCCCTATAATATTTATGGATAAAGTATTGGTGGTTGACTAATTATATAATCACATATTATTCAACTTCCTGACGTGCTTATGAGTAGGACATTTCTAATAAATAATTCCCACTTTTGAGATTAATTATTATTATATTTTTTGGATTAAGGGATTAATTATTATAATGTTTTAAAGATCTACACTTTTTTTTTTTTTTAAATAATCACCGACACTAATCTTGCTCCAATAATAATCCTCACACGTATATTATCATATTGTTACTTAATAATAATAAATTTAGTGAAATATTATTTTTATTTTTCGGAGATAAAGATAATATTTTTGAAAGATATTTGATTTAAATAAAGAAAAAAAACATTTTCCTCCTAGGAAATGTGTGCTCAAAGAATAATATTCAAAGTTAGATCAAATTCTTGAAAATAATATAATGTGTATATATTCATAGCTAATAATTATGATTATTGTATTTTGGTTTGAGATTTAATGAATATTTATATTATTTGAAAATTAAATTAACTGATTTTTTTTAGTTTAATTGTATATGTATAATTGGTTTAGCTATTTCGGATAAAATTCAATTTTGTAGTATATTTGAACTTATTAAACTTTTACAACATAGGAAACAAAATAAATAAGTGTTAATTAAATTGACCATATAAATCATGAGCGATATGGAGTTAATTTTTTTATTAAGAAGATTTAAAATATGAAGTATAAACATACAAAGAAGACAAAGGGGTTCAACATTTAGCTATGACGAATATGATATAATGGATGAAACTTCTCATTTTTTAATTAATGATCTCGATTTTAAGTCTTAGATATTTCTGAATATATATTCAATATGAATTTAAATTAATCAAACTTGAACGCAAATATTAAATAACAAATAAGAAATCAAATGGATAAGTAAAAATTGACCATATAAAATTCTCAATTTGTTTTCAAATTTAGAAAGGAATCTAAATTATTGTATACTAGTGGTTGAAAAAAAGTATACTAATTTTATTTTGTGAAGGAAGGGCATTTGTGTCATTTCACATAAAGGTCAGAAGAAAAGACAACCTCCACTGCAAACTATTTCAACCCCATTGATCACCATTTTTCTCATCTCTCGCAAAACCAAAAAAATCACTGAGAATTTTTCGATTATCAAAAAATGTTAGCAGTTTTTGACAAATCTGTGGCTAAAAGCCCAGAAGCCCTTCAAAGTCCTAACAATGACGGTGCAGTTTCTGCACTGAAAGATGGTTTCTTGGCACAGCGTTTCTCCTCTGCCCATTCTGGTTCAGTTATCATCAACCTTGGTTCTGCTGGATTCTTGGCTTACTCTTCTGAAAGACAAAACCCTCTTCTTCCCAGGTTCTTATTTTATCAAATCTAGTTAATCCCATTTTTTCATTGATCTGAAATTTGGAGTATCTTTTGTTGTTACATTTTGGTACAGTAGTGGGAAAACAACATCACATCTTCGTTTTGGTGTTAAAGCTTTTAGTTGATTGTTTGATTAATTCACAACATGTTGACTTTTGTGTTCTTTCCCAGGTTTAAATTTCTACCCATTTTCTGGAATCTGCTTCTGTCTAACCCCATTTTCTTTGACGATCTGTTTTATTAAAATATATTTGATGGTCAACAGTTGATTTTGTCTTCTATGTTGCTTTCATATCTGTTAGTTATTATTAACTTTGGATCCAGCAATGGTGTTTCTGGGGCTTAGTTTTAGGAAAAGAAAGAAAAAATCATCATTCAAACTGTTTGGAAATGCTTTATTTAAGCCGAGTGTCTATCGAAAACAATCTCTTGATGATGTTTATGGGTTAGGAATAAGGTCTGCGTACACTCGGATTTCTTATAGTGTGTTGTTCTTGTTGTGATAATCATCATTGAGTTGCTGCTTTAGTATGATTACTTGTTTGTGGATTATGTCAGGTTAGAGGAACCTAGTACTTCACTTGTAAATTAATTTCCACCATTCTAGACTGCATGATCTATAATTTCTAGCCAAGAGTTAGAGCGAATTCAAATAGATTAATTTGATCTACAGGAATTTAGATTTATTTATTCTCACCAAATCACATTTTCTATATACATCTTCAGCCTCAGAATAATGTCATTCTAGTTGACTATCAAACTTATTTTTGATACAAATGTTATCCAACCAATCTTAATATAAATTTTACGAGTGCGATTTTGGAATTCATAAGTTAAATGATGAAGGTGGGGTTGATGAAGTTTTTGGCTCCAGAAGAAAAGCCACAACAAAAGATAATTGAGGCTGTCGTTAGGCCTTTTATTGGAGGAGAAATCACGGGGTCATTTTCTTGTTTCGGTTAGAATATTTGCCTTCATTTTAGACACAAACCTTGAAGCATCCTTAGGTTAAACACAATGTGGAAATATTCTAGTCAAGGAGCATATGTCTGTGTGCCTTATTTCATTTTTGGGAGATAAGGAAGAGGGAACATTCTTGGGACTTAAAACAGCCCAGCAACTTTGTCGAGTGTTTTTGCATGCCATATTTATCGAATGGTTAAATTGGATGATAGCACGCTGATATTATTACTGCTCTGTTTCTTGTAGGTTGTTCGCTGTTGTGGATGACATTTTCTGCATGTTTCAAGGCCACATCGAGAACGTAGCACATCTTAAGCAACAGTATGGGTTAAACAAGACAGCGAACGAAGTTATCATTGTCATTGAGGCTTACAGGACTTTGAGGGATAGAGGTCCTTATCCTCCAGATCAAGTTGTGAAAGATATCCATGGAAAGTTTGCATTCGTTCTTTATGATAACTCTTCGAAGAGTACCTTTCTAGCTTCTGTAAGTTTTCTTTATCACCTAATCTTGATCTCGACTTATATTTGCTATTCTCGATCTTGGCTTAAATGTACAAGTTTTGTTGTTATAGGATGTTGATGGAAGTGTGCCCTTCTTCTGGGGTACTGATTCTGAAGGTCACCTTGTTCTCTCAGATGATGCTGACATTGTGAAGCAAGGCTGTGGGAAATCCTTTGCCCCATTTCCCAAAGGTAATGTCAATGAACTTCTTGTTTTGTTGGGAAAGGTCCTGGAACCTAATAATTGAACATAGTATTTATTTTTGTTTTTTGGTAAGTAATTAGTAAGAGAACTTCTACTGACATGGAAAAACAAGGGGGAAACTCATCCATAGGGCGATTGAAACTGAAAAACATGCTTTTTGCAGACTAAGCCCCATTGAATTCAAATGATTTGTACGACTTTTCATTTCCTTTTCTCTGGGTGACAGAGGTAAATTAGAGAGTTAGGTTCATTTGGCAAGACCGACTTTAGCTATTCATAAATTAATCAAATGGGATGGGATTCATAAGCTCGGGTTGACACATGACATTACTAACTCTGTTTTGGTTCTGTGTCATATGCTTCTCATTCTCTACCACCTTGAAATTGGTTTTCCCGTCCACCCTTAAGTAGCATTTCTGGATTTAATTCTACAACAGCATGTGTTTTATGTTTATTGTTTCATTTCTTTTTCAAGATCCCTGTTGTCCGCTGATTTACTTTTATATCTTTTACAATATTTAATGTTGTATTGTCTTGTTTGCTACTTCAGGGTGCTTTTTCACATCTTCTGCTGGATTGAGGAGTTATGAGCACCCCCGTAATGAGTTGAAACCAGTACCTAGAGTGGACAGCTCGGGCGAGATGTGCGGTGCAAATTTTAAGGTGGATTCAGAGTCTAAGAAAGTGGATTCAGGCATGCCCAGAGTGGGTAGTGCTGCTAACTGGTCCCAACACTACTAAGCTGACTGCTGTTTCCATCACCATGAAGGCTTCGTTATTAGTTGGCCTTCTATCTGTTATTACCAACTTATTGCCTACTCTTTCTGTTATCAACTAGTTTAGTTGATAACTTCTCTATTGCAAGGAGCTTTATGGTTTGTAGAGAAATGTTAAAAAGCGAGGAAAGATATTTCATGACTTCCAATGCATGTGATTCTCTATGTCGCACACTGAACTAAGCCAGTTTCTTGGCTGTAAGACACCTACTTTAAATAACAGTCTTTGATACAGGGGCTTTGATTACCTTGTATGCGTATTTGGTGCTTCCCTTTACCCGTGCAATTTCTATGTTTTCAAGTGGTTTTACCTAATCTTGGCATATTTTGTCACATATACATGCCTAGCAGGCAAGTGTTTCTTACTAATAAGAAATATCGGCAGACTGGTATCAAAAGACAGCTGAAATTTGTGAACATGGATGACTGAATTGCATGCTAAGAAGACTGCCAGCATAAAGCATATTTCTGTTATTGCTATTGCATGTCAACATTTTGTGAAATGTCTGTGATAATTCAAGTGAAGTACTCTTTAACATTGTCATCTTCTAAAGCAAGAAACTAGCTATATTAGTGATAGCACCGTACGCAACCAAGATAGGTGT
Organism: Solanum aculeatissimum; assembly: GCA_038996855.1. NCBI lineage: Eukaryota > Viridiplantae > Streptophyta > Magnoliopsida > Solanales > Solanaceae > Solanum > Solanum aculeatissimum. Next base: position 13,588 of record JBCEWC010008904.1, on the reverse strand, counting down.
AAGAAAACATTGCTTGCAAATTCTTTTATGTTGAACTGATATTTATAGGTAACATTAAAAAGTATCAAAATATGAAAGCAGATAACATAAGCAGCTCCCTGTTGCAAGTCCTAGCTGATTTTCAGTCTTTAGCATCAGCAATTCCTCCTGCTGTTATCTGGAAAATGTGTTTTCTGTCAAGGAACTTAAATAACTGAACCATCTAGTTTAACACTGCACTAATCTCGACTCAGTGGAAAGAAGAGATGCTGCAACCACAGATAGATAGGGCAGACTTCCTTCTCGTCTCTGTAAATTATAATCACAGTAAGATGTGATAGAAAAACTAATATACTGTAATAAGTAAAGGATATAGCTTCAGACTCTGGAAGATTTGGTGCATCAAACACCTTGCAGACACGCTGTTCTCCTTTGCCCTTCCTGAACATTAGTCTTATGGTTGCTGCGTGAGCAAGGACATGACCTCCTGCTGGTTTCTTTGGATCTGATATGAACACACCACCGCCTGGATCAGCTATAACTGCATTCATCAATGGTACTTGTATCAGCATGGGTAGAGTTTCAACGTAGAGAAAAGCATCAATATACAGTAAGATAAAAAGAGTTCGTTCAGCTGTTTGGAAATTGCCATGCAAGGAGTATTAAATAAGAAGTTTTGGAGTCAAATCGACTTATATTGACACTTAGGAAGAAGTAGCAGTGTATCTATACACTTGTCTTCTACTTCAACTCTAAATATATTTACAACTGCGCAAGGTTGGGTTGCCTTACCTTGATTGGTCATGTAAACAGCAACATTAAATTCCTCAGCTATCTTTATCAATCGGGACAGCATCTGAGCCAACTTTTGCTGTAAATGGCAAGAAAGAGTAGACATTCAAAAGATAGCATATCAGAACAGGTGATTGCAGGCTCTTCTTAACACAAACATAAATAGCACGAAATGGGAACTTAATAAATCAGATATCATGTTCTGTATTTCATTATACCTGGCGATCTGCAAGCTCTCCTCTTCCAGTGAAATCCACTCGAAATAAAGCAATCACAGAGTCAATAATCTGCAAGTAAGATTTCAGTATCTGAGACAACTGCCATCAGTAATGGTTTTATTCAGGATAAACCAGAAGCTGCGGCTTTCACCAGAAGTCTGAAAGGCTCTTCAGCCATTTTTGCTGCCAAACCAAGAAGCAGGTTGTATTGATGTTCGTATGTGTATGCGCGAGCATAAATGATCTGATTCATTCACATGATAAGGAAAGAAAGGATTATAAAATCAGCTGAGAAATCAGTACGCTAAACAAAGAGCAGTAGACGATTAAATGAGTATATAAAAGATACTTTACATTGTCAAGAACTGCTCCTGCGTCCATTCCAAATCTTTCAGCAATGGGCACCACACGATCTGGCCGACTATAGTACAATTAGTTGAGGAAAAAAAATAAAATGGAAGGGAAGCATTCTCTTGAGCTTCTGCAGTTGCTACTTAGTGAAGAGACTAGTAGGAGCTATTTTGAGTTTCATGCTATATGAGTAGCGAAATATTAGCAAGGATACAATGTTCCCTCAGTGTCAATGTAAGCCACCTTTCCATTCCCTCCTTTCATACTAGTAGGAAGCTGCAATAAATCAGACAAATCAATTGGCAATCTTGTTAAATTCAGGATGATACCATGATTAAGCATAAAGCATATAAAGGATCAGGAGTAATCTAGAAGGTAAAGATGTTCCATTCCTTCTGACTAAGATCAGAGGTGAACCTGAGTGGAGACACAGAGAGTATGAGCAAGTTGTGTCTTTCCAGATCTGAATAAATAGTTCATTCAGCAGAGTTAGATAAAATATTCTACTAATGCTTCCACCACAAAGCTAAAACAATAGTTAGTTGATCCTTACCTGAATTCCCCAAAAGCTTCAGTTATTGCTGAAGTTTCTATTCCTCCTTCAAAAGTTCAAGGAAAAAAAAAAGAATCAGAATCAGGGGCCCTTTCTATATAAAGAAAAAGCATTCAGGATTCAATCATATAGGAGCAAAAAGTTTACCTCCTAAGAGTTCATCCAGTGCTTGGCTTCCAGTTGTGATGCGAACTACTGCCTTCCTCTGTAACAAACATTTAGTAATAACTATCAGTTCTTTTATTCCATACGAGTGATCCTATTTAATTACTGAATGACTTCAACGGATTAGAAACGTATAATAGAATCAGTTCAACAAACTCTAGTAAGTTCATGGACAAAGCGGAAAGAGAGAAGAAATTGAATACTTTGAGCAGAGCATCACTCCCAGTAATGTAGCCGAAGTTCTGCAAGGATTACAAAAAGAGAAAGTAAGTAGAAGAAGAAACCGATGATGGTACAATCAACAAGAAAATGACTATCAGAATATAAATCATCAACCACTATCTTCTCAGCTGCTTCGCAGATCTTTTCTACTTTTGCCTCAGATAACCCTTTGATCCCAGTCAAGTTCTGGAAACAAGAAAAAGTCGGTATTTATTAGAAGCAAGAGTGACAAATGGAAGTATAACGCAGCACTTTGTGGATAATAACACAAGTTGCTATTTTCTTTCACCTTCTTGGTGTGCATCATCAAGCCATTGCAAGTGTAGATACCTGCGTCTTGCAGCTTTTTCACATCCCCAGCATTGATTCCATGAGAGACCACTGCATAAATGACCAACCATTTTAGACAAACTTCGATGATTCTACTTTTAATCCTCACGGAAGTTCATCAGAAATTTACATGAATTTATATTTGATATTGAAAACAGAGAATATAGCTTCATCCTTCCAGTTTTAGATCTGCTTTGTATTTTACATTCAATTGTATAAATTAGAGGAGATTCCCATCTATTAAAGAGTAAAGACTACTCCATGGGCATACCTTAAACGTAGATATATAAGGAGGAACATAATACTACTAATTTGAGTTTGTACTCGCCGAAAACACAGTCAATGAGATCCTCAATAGCTTCATAACATTTCAAAAGGAACATGATACATATTATCAACAATGAAAATATCATAAACAGAAGAGAGACTTGAAACCCTGCAAATTATGCTACAATAATGAGATCGAAACACATTAGACACACTTGCATTAACATAAAATAAGATAACATAAAATAATGAGCCCAAAACCAGTTACTAAAATATATGGACATCATGTAATCAACTCATTTGGAGCCAAAGTTTTATAAGTTAACGAAGAGAAATATAGAGAACAATGAATTTTCTTAAAATTACGCTAAGTTCCTTGAATCTACTATAAAATTACAATGGAAACTGAAAACCATGATAATTCTCCATAAACATCAGATCAACAACCACACACAAACACAACTAGCATTGATTGAATATTTGAAACCAGTAGCTTGATGATGATGATTAAACAGCGACTATACACACACACTATCTGTACTGAACTACTCCAGAGAAAAACACTATGTATCACAGCAAACCAAAACAGATCCAGATCTACAGTAAAGTTAAATGAAATCCGAAGCTAAACAAAGTTGCTGCTGATTTTCTCAGGTGAAATTCACATATAGCACTCCAGAACACAGTGTATTGAGTCAAACTGAAAAACAGAGCACTGAGAACAAATTTAAGAGACATAATTTTCATCAACTAACAAATAAAATCAAGCATCAGAGAATAATGAATATTTGAAGTTAAACAACGCCACTGGTTTTTACTGACCGAAGCTGAAAAATGATAATCATAAGAATTTCGCGACGGAAAAGAAAATTATATTACGTTTATCAATAGCTTCAAACAAGTCTTCTTCATCGTCGATCTCTTCTCTTTCAACGAGCTGTAACTGTTCTTCAGGCCTGAAAGAAATCAATCAATGCTTCATAATACACATCACAATCAGAACGAAATAGAGAGATAAAGGAACTGGAGATTACTTGAATGCAAGCATTTTCAGAGAGATTGTGAGAACAACGATGATCGGAAATTTGAAAATTTGCTGAAAGGAAATGCGAAATGGTGGTGTTTAGCGTGAGTTTGAAAATATGAATTTTATCGCAGAACGTTTATATATGCACAACTACAAGCGGAACCCGGGAATTTTTATGGATTGGAATTTATTTTCGTGTTTGGGTTCCGATTACATGTGGTCACGTACAGTTTACTCTGGTGGAGCCTTATAGTTTTGAAAAATCTATTAAAATATTGAATTAATCTAATTTAATCTAGCTACAAATATTAGTCAAATTGATTCTCATAAAACGAAAAATAAGTGAAAGTGAACAAAGAAAACAGTCAGTGACTATCCTGAAAACTAGGGCAATAGATCCATAGTTTCAATTATGAATTCACGTGAACTCAATAATTTTTATTTATTATTGAGTATATTACTCGGCATTGTTATGAGAATTCATAAACTTCATATATCACAACTTGACTCTCTTGAAGAAATTCATAAATTTCAAATCCTAAACATTATTATAAAAACTCATAAATTTTAAATCCTAAATTTGCAACAACTTGAAATATAAGTCAAAACCTGTCATATTTAGTTATGTACTTGCAAATCACTTAAAAAATAAATCGACTAAGTAGTTAGTTCTAAAATTTAAAAGGTAATCTACTAAAAGTAGTCACTTCTAAGACTTTTATATAAAAGATATTCAATACTTGCAAAATATATAAAATATAATTAAATGATTTAGACGAGAAAACTTACTTTTTTTGAATTCGAATTTAAAAGGCTTAAGTTATCGATACACACCTAAAGTTGTCAGCATTTTTCACTTAGACACCTCAACTAAGACTAGTTCCTATTGAACACCTAAATTATTCAAAATGTGTACCTATTAAGCACACAATGCTGATTTGGCAAAAAAATAATAATGTGTATGTAATTCAGTTGCTGACGTGGCAAAGTGACAAATTAAAGGATGTCATTTGGCATATAAATAAGAAAAAAAAATTATAAAAAGACAAAAAAAATAAAAAATTATTTCACTACCTAATTATATATAATTAAAAAAAAATGTCACGTGGGGGGTGGCGGGGGAAGGGGGTGGGTGGCAGGGATGGGGGTGGATGGGTGGTTTGTATATATAAATATATATATATATATAATTAGGTAGTGAAATAAAATATAATTTTTTTTATCGGGTGGGGGGTGGCGGGGGACGGGGGTGGCAGCAAGGGGTGGGTGGCGTATATATATATATATATATATATATAATTAGGTAGTGAAATAAAAAATAATTTTTTTTTTATTCATATGTCAAATGACATCCTTTAATTTGTCACTTTGCCACGTCAGCAAGTGAATTACACACACATTATTTATTGTTTTTGCTAAATCAACATTGTGTGCTTAATAGGTACATATTTTGAATAGTTTTGGTGTTCAATAGGAACTAGTCTTAGTTGAGGTGTCTAAGTGAAAAATGCTGACAACTTTAGGTGTCTATCGATGACTTAAGCCAATTCAAAAATAAGTGTTGTCAAGTTTAAATTAATTTTAAAATTAAAAATACTGATTTCAACTGATTGATAATTAAATATATTTAATCAAATATTATAAGAATCGAAATTAAAATTCGTTCATTTTTGAGAAACCCAAACCTCAAATATTTCATTTGCAAATTTATAATTTTACACAATGCATGAGTATTTTTAACTTCAACATACAAATGAAGTGTTGAATAACATACAAGTTATCCACAAATGTAGAAAAAATCATGGTGTTTGTTTTCTGTTTGGCATGCCCAATACATAATAAGCAATTTTTAAATGATGTAAGTTTTTTTTTTCCTTCTCACTTTTATGTTTGTTTTTAGTCCTTATCATTTTAAAAAGATATTTTAGATCGAGATTATAAAATTTACTTTACTATCGATAATTTTTTTTTTTGAAGAATAGTTTCTACTTGATATTAAGCAACCAGTAATAGTAAAAACTTAACACAAGCACCTAAATGTCAAAGTTATGATGAATAAGTGAAAAGGACGAAGCATGGAGTGTCTGGATTGATTTTATTAGTAGTTTATACGTTAAAAGTTATAAATCATAAATTTGGGGTACCCAACCCTTTAGTTTTTAGCTGTATTTTTCACCCAAAAAAATTACATAAATCAATTTTTATCTTTTTAAAATAATTTCAAAATTATTATAAGCCAAAAATTATTTAAAATAGGCCAATTAGACCTCTAAGTAGATTTGCAACTTTTTATTTTCAAAACTTATCTAACCTTCTTGGAAAATAAAATTAAAAATCAGAGTACCAATTCGCATTTCCCTCATACTTAGGGGTCCAAACAGTCAATTTAAAAACCTCTTAGCGTCAAAGGGAGCGCATGATTTTTGAATTTACAGTCAAAGCCCACTTTAATAATTTACACTTCTTTAGTCCCTTTTCTTCTTCAAGAATCTAGGGTTTCTCTTCTCCACCGACGAGAGGCGTTCCTTTCTTCCTCTGCTTCGAATTTCTTCTCGAATTTCCTCTCTAGATAAGTGGGGTTCTGGTTCTTGATCCTTTTGATTTCTTATTCAAGCTGTTCGTATGGGTGATAACGATTCAGATGGCCCTGAAAGTGCCAAATCCAAGAATGTATCTGAAAATTCCGACGGAGGCGATGAAATAACGGGTTTAGAGGAGAATTCGAGCAAGATGGTTTCTGGGTTTGATTCAAGTTTTGATATTTCGGGGAAAAGTTTGGATTTTCCATTGTTGGAAAGGGTAGAAGGTGGGGTTGAGGGTTTGTATATGTACAAGAATGTATTTAATTTGATTCCTAAGGCAATTGGTGCACTTGGGAAGGTTAAGATACTTAAATTTTTTGGGAATGAGGTTAATTTGTTTCCAACTGGAGAGTTAATGAACTTGGTTGAATTGGAGAGTTTACAAGTGAAGGTGTCACTGCCAGGGATGAGTGGGTTGGATTTGCAGAAACTAAAGAACTTGAAAGAATTGGAGCTATGTAAAGTTCCCTCTAGACCTTCAGCTTTTCCACTTTTAAGAGATATTGCTGGTCTTAAGCGCCTGACTAAGCTCTCTGTCTGTCATTTTTCTATCAGGTTAGATCTGTTTCTTCTTGCAGTTATTTTATCCAAGCTTATTTATACTAAACTCATGTTTACCATTGACAATTGCCTGTAGCTGGCTGTCAGTTAACCTGATAACATAAAAATTCCGACTTTGTTAATGTATTAATCTTGAATCAATTCGATGATGTTTTCTCTGTGAACTTGTCTATATTGTAGCACAAAATCCATACACAGGTTGCAGTTCAATATGCTAAATGGTTTTATTCGAAGATTAGGTTGCATGCACACTTTCTCTTTTGCTGCATTCCTTAAAGTAACTTGAATTTAATAGAACAAGGTAATTGCAAAAACTAGAGTTTTTGCAAGTGCTAGCTCCTGCAACTATAAGCCCCATGTTAAATAATATTAGGCAGGTAAATGATCATGCAAAGTTCTATTAATACAAGGGCAACCAGGTAGGTGGATCATCCTAGCAGGATGTTTTTTGTGTCCATCTTCCTGTGGTAAAGACAGGAAAAAGTAATTGCAGGAAAAAATGGTTAGTTTCAGTTTTTGGGTACAAGTTTTTCCTGTCAGTTCAAACTTGTTTTGTAGACTTACATAACCTAGCAAAACAATTTTTATGCATGATTAGTATAGGTTAGAAAACAACAACAGCAGATTTTCTCAAGAAATTTTGGGATGTGGTTGCACAGCTGGATCATTAAAGAAAATGAAGACTTGTTTTTTCTGCTTAGATGCTTCAAGAGATTGAAATTAGTTAACTCATCATAGCTGAAAGATACACAAAATTCTGTAAGTTGTTTGCCAGGAGTTTAGCACTCTTCAAAGGGTATCAGTTTCTTCTGTAGGACCATACTAGTTTTTTTGTTTGATAATCGAGAAATCCGTTTGTGGCCCGTTCTTTGGAGGACCATGCTAGGTTTAACCAGCATATGATACGCTACTAGGATTAGTCTATATGACACAGCATAACTACCCCTTGGTAAAGGGTCGTAAAGAGTGTTGTTATTTATCTATTTATTTGTGTTTCCTTTAATTGTAATTTTTGTTTTTTGATTTTGGAATTTCTTATTGTATAGTGCATCTTAGATAGGCTAAAATTATCTTATTATTTTTACCTCATGTAATTTGACATCTAAGAACATGACCTTAGATAGAAAGGAATGAAGGTCGCGTATTAGGGTAGAAGGTTAATAGGCTAGTAGGGGTAGGATGTTGTCTTGCCTTGTGATGTAGCAGGTTAGTAGGATTAGTCACATCTTTACATATTGTGTTGTTACTACCATAATTTATTTTACTACTTTTATTGTATTTGTGACGTAGCAGGTTAGTAGGATTAGTTACATCTTTATTGTGTTGTTACATATTGTGCTTTTGGGGATCATATATTTGAGCTGAGGGCCTTTTGAAAACCTCTCTATTTATATGAGGTACTGTTAAGGTTTGCGTACACTTTACCTTCCCTAGATCCCATTTGTGGAATTTCACTGGGTATGTTGTTGTTATTGTAATTTGACAGCTGAAGAGGTTATATGGCTTGCCCTTATAATGGATGAATTTATTATTTTGAGGTTGGCAATATGCAGCCACCAGAAAACTTTTCCCTTTCTCTGTCTTGTTGTTCTTTGCCACTACAATGAGTTACAGATTTTGAGACATTAAAAATCTGGCTGGTTAATAATTTACTGCATATTGGCTGCTGTGGTCTCCTGCAATGCCCTCTCAAGGTCCACTTCTATTTGGAATTATTTTTGGGTCTCTATAGACATGATTCTAGTTTTGATTAGAGTGTAGTGAAAGCCTATGCACAAGTACATCACATAATTTTAAAGTTATAGATGTTTTAAATATTACAGGGCTCCAATAGGACAAACAGAAAAACAGAAGTATGTGAAGTGACTTCATATGTTTGGCGTATGGAAATATAGAATATGCTGCCTCAAGGGGTTTGAGGTGCAAAAGGTGTCCATACACTTCACACTTCAGAAGTGCAAGCCTGTTGCTGTCACATCTTTCCATTGCAGTAGTATGTACAATAGCTAATAGCAGATTAAGTTAGCATGCGTAATTTATCAGTTGTATGTAGTCACCTAACGTTGGTAGCACTGGAAATTAGTGTTTTTTGCAGTTGCAAAGAGGATTCAAACTGGAAATAGGTGTTAGGATTTGTTTTTTATAGTTTTCCTTTTATTGGGTGCAGTTACGCCAGAGTCTCGACTCTTTGAGATAAAAGTCATGTTTAAGTTGTTTGACACTTTATACATTTTGTTAGATGAGGTCTGATATCTAAAGATATATGTGAATCACATTTTATTGTTTTGATATCTGAAAGGCTAAATTTTTCTTCTACTGACACTTTTGACAAGTAGTGCTTTACTTTTGGTTGCTAGAGGTTGAACGTTGTGAACCATAAATCTTTTTCATCATTGTACTCCATTATAATACCATTGTTCATTGCTGTTCTTGCAGATACCTACCTCCTGAAATTGCCTGTCTCACTAAATTGGAGTGCCTTGATCTTTCATTCAATAAGATGAGAAATTTACCTGTTGAGATAACTCATCTTAACTCCTTACTGTCACTCAAGGTTGCTAATAATAAACTGATTGAAGTACCTCCGGGGTTGTCTTCTCTGCAAAGATTAGAGAGTTTGGACTTTTCTAACAATAGATTAACATCCTTGGAGAATCTTGATCTCCTTTCAATGTATAATCTGCAGAGTCTCAATCTTCAGGTATGTTTTACTGAAATTACAGTTTCTTTCCTGACGCATTGCTTTGGGCTTTTCTCTAGTTTCTTTTCCTTTCCCGATAGATGTTTATAACATAAGAGACATCTTGCAATTTGCATCGCACTGGAAAAAAAACCCGAAATGTATTTGTTTCAGTTGTCTAGTCAAGTAACTTGATATATTATAATTACCTTATCCTGACCCATATATTTTCTTTGGGAATTCCCTGCAGCACAATAAGCTTCTTAGGTGTTGTTCCATTCCTTCATGGGTATGCTGCAATTTGGAGGGGAATTTCATAGATTTGTCCAAGGATGACTTCACCAGTTCATCTTCAGAAATGGATGTTCTTGAATGTTATGAGCAGGAAACCTCTGAGAATACCCAAAATGGTGAGTTCCTCAAAATCTCTCGTCTCCTCTTCTTATAGCTACTATTCTTTCTGCACATTCTGGTTCCTCAGGATCTTGTATGTCGCCCTTCTAAGAAGTCTTGTTTGGAAGGGTAGTGCCTTTGAGAAGTCTGATGTGTAAGCTATTAATTGTGTAGGAACTTCTATCACATTATCGGGTCATTTATGTGGCTCATCACTCAGTCATCGAAGTTTTAGGCCTCGAAAATCCAAGAGATGGAAGCGGCAGTATTATTTGCAACAGAGGGCTCGTCAAGAGCGATTAAATAACAGCAGGAAATGTGTTGCCTGCAAACATTCTGAGCTAAATTCTCTGGTGGAAGGCTCATCAAGCATAGTGGATGATGATACAAATGATAAAGAACTGTTTACTGAAGAAGCTGAGTGCAAAGACTCGTTAGCTAGTGTTGTTGATGAACATATCAGATTAAAAGAGGACCATTATATAGAAAAATCCTCACATGTTGCTTCTGACTCCATTGAAACATGCATAGATATTCGGAATTGTAAAACATGTGATGCTTCAGTAGGTTCTCTTTCTGATGCTGCTGATGTGGTTGAGAAAAGCACGTCTTCCGAGGTGTCTAATAGTCCTCCAAAATCGAAAAGGCACCTGGATGGGGTCATTGATAATCCAAAACCATGCAAAACCCGCAGACCAACAGATCATTCAGAGGTATCCTGCAAATACAGTATGCTGTCTTTCTGTGGTGTTGATGATTATTTACCAGATGGCTTTTATGATGCTGGGCGAGATCGGCCATTTATGTCGCTGAGGAGTTATGAGCAGAATTTGCATCTTGATTCACGGGAAGTCATTTTAGTTGACAGGTAACTTTCATGTTTGCATGCCATTAATAGTTATGGTCTTCAACTACAAATTTCAGGGAATGCTTTGCCTCTCTACTCATTTTGATTATTTATTTAATCTGTTCAGGCAAAGAGATGAAATGCTGGATGCCATTGCACTACGTGCTCAAGCTCTGATCTTTCATTTTAATCAGATAGATGGTCTGTTTAAAGATGGAGAACGTGTTGCTGTAGACAACTTGCAAATTGCATCACTGCTTGCACTTTTAGTGTCGGATCATTTTGGTGGAAGTGACAAAAGTAGTATTGTACAGAGGGCAAGGAAAGATGTATCTGGGTCGAACTATAGCAAGCCTTTTGTCTGCACATGCCCTACCGGAAATGATGATACTACCAGCATGGTCACAAAAGAGATCCCTAGCATCTTAGGAGATGTGCTTTTCCTTGAACTTTGTGAGAAAGCGCTTCGCTCCATAAAATCAAGGCAAAATTCTGTTGTTGTTCCTATTGGGAGTTTGCAATTTGGTGTATGTAGGCATAGGGCCTTGCTTCTGAAGGTATTTTGTCATCAGACATGTTTCTTATTTAGATATTGTGGTTCTGTATTTAGTTTATTATTATGAACTGATAATTTTTTTCGTCTTCTGCAGTACTTGTGTGACCGAATAGAACCTCGAATATCTTGTGAGCTTGTTAGGGGTTATTTGGATTTTTCACCGCATGCATGGAATGTGATTGTGGTAAAGAGGGGTGAATCATGGGTTCGAATGATAGTTGATGCGTGTCGTCCTCTTGATATCAGAGAAGAGACAGATCCAGAATACTTTTGCAGGTCAGTGATTTTCCAATTTTGTGTTACTTTCTTCTTGACTGATTTCCTGGTACTACAAGCATTTGTGTATGTAAGAGGATTTTGCATTTTCGAATTAGCCAGTGTGATTGTTGGTTATTTTGGGATGGAAATGGCCAGCTTCTAGAGTAGTTTTTGTTACTAAAACTCTAGTTTCCCTAAGTTATTTCGGAATGAAAATGGCCTGATCACTGAGCTTGCTGTTTCTTTCAGGTATGTTCCACTGAACCGGATATATGTTCCGGTTGTGCCAGATGCCAGTCCTGGTCAAGTTAGTTCTTTTCCTTCTCTATCTGGTGCTGATAAAATTCGTAAAGCTTCCTCCTCAACCCTTGTCCAGTGTAAATTGGGATCCCTTGAGACTCTGGCAAAGGTGTGGTTCCTGATTTCATTTAACTTCTGCATTTATTATTATTCTAGTCTTCTTAAGTTCTTGTTCCAAATTGCAATTACTTGAATTAAATATATTTTATTCATAGAGTGGCTGAATTCTAACATGTGTATGTGTTAACCCACAACAATTAGAAAATGATTTTTCTGGCTTTATTGTATTTTGCATTATTGACTGGAATTTACCTGTCTATCCGGTCTTATACTTTTGATGTGTTCTGGGAATCCAGAATAGATAAGAAGCAAAACAATCTTTTTTGATTTGTTCTGTATTCAGCTGGAATCCATTATTTTGCATGCTTATGCTTTTCATTTTGCAAATTCTTCATTTTATCTGGTGACAAAACTCGATTAGTGACACTTATTATTGCAATAGCTATGGGAATCTTTCTCGGCTAGCATCTTTATTTATGCGGAATAGTTGATTTTTTTTTTTTAAAAATTCTGCTCAATTAACCTGAATTGAGCTGAATGAATATAAAAGATTCATGACTGATACTGACTAGTAAAAGATTGAGGTTTAGATGATTGAATGAACATTTTACCACTGCAGGTGCGAACTCTAGAGATGTCCAAGTCCACAGCAGATGAGATTAAGAATTTTGAGTTTAATTGTATTGGAGAAGTTAGGATGTTGGGTGTCTTAAACAGTTTGTGCATTGTCAAATATTATGGCCATCAAATATCTTCAAGATGGGTTCTTTCTTCCGATGACAGTTCAGAGAGTCGTACTTTGCAGTCTGCCATTTTGATGGAGCACATTAAAGGGGGTTCCCTGAAGGTATATGTTTCCTAGAACTCTTCTCGTATCTGACTGTCCTTTTATTTCCCTTTCTTTTCGGGATGGGAAGGGTATAAATAACACCTTATTGCCTTCTGTATTCAGCTCATTTTACTTGCTTGTCCTTTACTGGCAGAAACATGTAGATAAGCTATCTAGTGCTGGTGAGAAGCGTCTTCCCCTTGAGCTCTCTGTATTTATTGCTCGAGATGTAGCAAGTGCATTGACAGAGCTGCACTCTAGGCATATCATACATCGTGATATCAAAAGTGAAAACATCCTGATAGATCTTGAGAAGAAGAGAGCTGATGGTACCCCTACAGTAAAGCTATGCGACTTCGATATGGCGATTCCACTTCGTTCATATATACATACTTGCTGTATTGCTCATACTGGAATTCCACCACCCGATGTATGTGTTGGTACACCTCGTTGGATGGCTCCTGAGGTCTTTCAGGCAATGAATAAGCGTAATATCTATGGGTTGGTAAGTTTTTTCTGTAGAAGAAATTAATGCACCGTTTGCTTCATCCTCTTGTTTTGCAACTTCTACTCCCTTTTTATTCTATCTTGATGACCAATGATTTGCAGATGCAGTTG